>SZWC01009002.1:63999-103250 GCA_023375785.1 Penium margaritaceum | reverse complement strand
TTCTGTGAGTTGTCAACATTGACCACATGAAGTGAATCTCTTTGGTCATGGTCACTGACATATGCATACTTTGGTTGGTCACTGTGCATTGTAGCCACACTGTGCCACTATATATCGAAGGTATTTGTACTTGCTAGTCCATACCGAGTATTCCCAAACCATTGTTTCTCCCTCTACCCATTTCACTTTTGTTATGAATTGTGAACGTTGACCACACACACCAAACTTCTGTTGTCATAAGAAGTGATGTAAGCCTACTTGGATAGGTCATTGTGCACGGTAGCCACACTTTGCCAGTACATACAAAAGTTCTTTGTACTTGCTAGAAGATACATGGTGTTTTGAAACCATGTTTTCCCCATCTAACCATTTGTGAGTCATGCTATGGGTTGTGAACGTTGACCACCCATATTGAAATTCTCTGGTCATGGTTAATGACATATGCCTAGTTTGGTTTGTCACTGTACGTGGTAACCATGCCGTGTCACTACGCATGGAAGGTCTTTGTGCTTTCTAGTTGATAGCTAGTGTTCGCAAACCATTGTTACCCCCCTCCGACCGTCTGTGACTCGTGTTATGGTTGGGGAATGTTGACCACCCATATTGAAATTCTTTCATCATGGTCGGTGACATATACCTAGTTTTGTTGTTTAGTGTGCATAGTGGCCACACCATGCCACTATGCACTGAAGTTCTTTGTCCTTTCTAGTTGATACATGGGGTTCCCAAACCATTGCCTCTCCGTCTGGCCATTTGTGACTCGTGTTATGAGTTGTCAATGTTGACCATACATAGTGCACTTCTTCCGTCATAGTCAGTGACGTGTGCATCCTTTGGTTGGTCACCGTACACGCTAGCCACACCGTGCCACTTCTTGTTGAAAATTGTTCTACATGCTAGTTGATAACTATTGTTTCCAACCCATAGTTTCCCCCACTGACCATTTGTGACTCGTGTTATGAGTTTTCAGCGTTGACCACACACTGTGAAATCCGTTTGGTCATGGTTTATGACATATGCCTACTTTGGTTTGTCCACATGAAGTGAAATTCTTTGTTCATGGTCATTTACATATGCATACTTTGGTTGGCCACTGTGCATTGTAGCCACAATGTGCCACTACTTGTTGAAGGTATTTTTACTTTCTAGACGATAACTAGTATTCACAAACCATTATCTTCCACCCTGACCATTTGTGACTCGTTTTATGAGTTGTCGAAGTTTACCACACATGGTGACATTCTGTGGTCATGGTCAGTGACATATGCATACCTTGGTTGGTCATGGTGCATGGTATCCACACCGTGCCACAACGCATTGAAGGACATTGTGCTTGCAAGTTGATACCTGGTGTTCCCAAACAATTGTGTCCCCCTCTGACTATTTGTGACACGTATTATGAGTTGTGAACATTGACCGCACACTGTGGATTTCTTTGGTCAAAGGCAGTACATATGCCTACTTGGGTCAGTCGTTGTGCATGGTAGCCACTCTGTGCCACTACACATTGAAGGTAGTTGTACTTGCTAGTCGATAACTAGTATTCACAAACCATTATCTTCCACCCTGACAGTTTGTGACCGGTGTTATGCGTTGTGAGAGTTTACCACACTTAGTGACACTATTTGGTCATAGTCAGTGACATATGCCTACTTTGGTTGGTCATCGTGCATCGTGTCCACACCGTGCCACACCTTATTGAAGGTCCTTGTGCTTGCTAGTTCATACCTGGTGTTTCCAAACCATTGTCTTCTCCTCTGACCATTTGTGACTCCTGTTATGAGTTGTCAACGCTGACCACTCACACGGATTTCTTTGGTCAAAGGTAGTACATATGCCTACTTTGGTCGGTCATTGTGCATGGTAGCCACACCGTGCTTATGCTTATTGAAGGTCGCTGAACTTGTTACTTGACAACTGATATTCAGAGACCATTGTTTCCCCCTCTGACCGTTTGTGACTCCTGTTATGGTTGGTGAATGTTGACCACCCATATTGAAATTCTATTATCATGGTTGGTGATATATGCCTAGTTGGTCATTTGGTGTGCATAGAAGCCACACCGTCCCACTACCCATTGAAATTCTTTGTCCTTTATAGTCGATACATAGGGTTCCCAAACCACTGTCTCTCCCTTTGACCATTTGTGACTCGTTTTATGAGTTGTCAATGTTGACCACACATAGTGGACTTCTTCGGTCATAGTCAGTGACGTATACATCCTTTGGTTGGTCACTGTACACGCTAGCCACACCGTGCCACTGCTTGTTGAAGGTCTTTGTACTTGCTAGTTGATAACTAGTGTTCCCAACCCATTGTTTCCCCCTCTGACCATTTGTGACTCGTGTTATGCGTTTTCAACGTTCACCACATACTGTGAAATGCTTTTGGTCATGGTTAGTAACATATGCCTACTTTGGTTTTTCAATGTACATGGTTACCACGCCGTATCACTACGTATCAAAGGCCGTTGTGCTTTCTAGTTGATAGCTATTGTTCTCGAACCATTGTTAACCCCTCTTTATATACATAATTCATGTTGTAAGTTGTCAACATTGACCACATGCAGTGAAATTCTTTGGTCATGGTCAGTGACATATGCATACTTTGGTTGGTCATAGTGCATTGTAGCCACACTGTGCCACTACATATTGAAGGTATTTGTACTTGCTAGTGGATCACTAGTATTCAAAAATCATTATCTTCCACCCAGACCATTTGTGACTCGTGTTATGAGCTGTCAAAGTTTACCACACTCAGTGACATTATTTTTTCATGGTCAGTGACATATCCCTGCTTTGGTTGGTCATCGTGCATGGTATCCACACCATGCCACAATGTAGTGAAACAAGCATACTTTGGTTGGTCATTGTACATGGTAGCCACACCGTGCCACCACTTATCGAAGGTCTTTGTACTTGCTAGTCGATACCGAGTATTGCAAAACCATTGTTTCTCCCTCTGCCCATTTTTGACTTGTATTATGAGTTATGAACGTTGACCACACACACCAAAATTCTTTGGTCATGAGCACTGATGTATGCCTACTTGGACAGGTCATTGTGCACGGTAGCCACACCGTGCGAATAATACAAACGTTCTTTGTACTTGCTAGAAGATACACAGTGTTTTGAAACCATTTTTCCCCCTCCAACCATTTGTGACTGATGTTATGGGTTGTGAACATTGACCACCAATATTGAAATTCTTTGCTCATGGTTAGTGACATATGCCTAGTTTACTTTGTCACTTTACGTGGTTTCCACGACGTGTCACTACGTATTGAAGATCTTTGTGCTTTCTAGTTGATAGCCAGTGTTCCCAAACCATCGTTACCCCCCTCTGACTATCAATGACTCATGTTGTGAGTTGTCAACGTTGACCACGTGAAGTGAAACTTGTTGGTCATGGTCAATGACATATGCATACTTTGGTTGGTCACTGTGCATTGTAGCCACACAGTGCCACTACTTATTGGAGGTATTTTTCCTTGCTAGTCAATAACTAGGATTCCCAAACCATTCTCATCCACCCTGACCATTTGTGACTTGTGTTACGATTTGTCAAAGTTTACCACACTTAGTGACATCATTTGGTCATGGTCAGTAACATACTCCTACTTTGGTTGGTCATCGTGCATGGTATCCATACCGTGCCACAACTTATTGAAGGTCCTTGTGCTTGCTTGTTGATACCTGGTGTTCCCAACCCATTGTCTCCCCCCTCTGACCATTTATGACTCCTATTATGAGTTGTCAATGTTGACCACACACATCGGATTTCTTTGGTCAAAGGCAATACATATGCCTACTTTGATGGGTCATTGTGCATGGTAGCCACACCATGCTTATACTGATTGAAGGTCGCTGTACTTGCTAGTTGAGAAGTGATATTCCCAGACCATTGTTTCCCCCTCTGACTCTTTGTGACTCATGTTATGGTTGGTAAATGTTGACCACCCATGTTGAAATTCACTGGTCATGGTCAGTGACATATGCCTAGTTTGGTTGTTTGGTGTGCATAGTAGCCACAACGTGCCACTAGGTATTGAAGTTTTTTGTCCTTTCTAGTCAATACATAGGGTTCCCAGACCATTGTTTCTCCCTCTGACCATTTGTGACTCGTGTTATGAGTTGTCAATGTTGACCATGCATAGCGGACTTCTTCGGTCATAGTCAGTGACATATGCATCCTTTGGTTGGTCACTGTTCACGCTAGCCACACAGTGCCACTACTTGTTGAAAATCTTTCAACTTCCTAGTTAAAACGTAGTGTTCCCACCCCGTGGTTTCCCCCACTGACCATTTGTGACTTGTGTTATGAGTTCTCAACGTTGACCACACTGTGAAATCCGTTTCGTAATGGTTAGTGACATATGCCTAATTTGGTTTATCACTGTACATGGTTACCACGCTGTGTCACTACGTATTGAAGGTATTTGTGCTTCTTTGTTGATAGCTAGTGTTCCCAAACCATTGTTACCCCCCTCTTAATATCTTTGACTCGTTTTGTGAGTTGTCAACATTGACCACATGAAGTGAAATTATTTGGTCATGGTCAGTGACATATGCATGCTTTGGTTGGTCAGTGTGCATTGTAGCCACACCGTGCCACTATATATTGAAGGTATTTGTAATTTCTAGTCAATAACTAGTATTGAGAATCCATTATCATCCACTCTGTCCATGTGTGACTCGTGTTATGAGTTGTTAAAGTGTACTACGCATGGTGACATTCTTTGGTCATGGTCAGTGATATATGCATACCTTGGTTGGTCATCGTGCATGGTATTCACACCGTGCCACAACATACTAAAGGTCATTGTGCTTGCTAGTTGATACCTGGTCTTCCCACACGATTGCTTCCCCCTCTGACTATGTGTGACTCGTATTATGAGTTGTAAACGTTGACCATACACAGCGGATTTCTTTTGTCAAAGGCAGTACATATGCCTACTCTGGTCGGTCATTGTGCATGGTAGCCACACCGTGCTACTACTGATTCAAGGTCGTTGTACGTGCTAGTTGAGAACCAAGATTCCCGGACCATTGTTTCCCTTTGACTGTTTGTGACTCGTGTTATGGTTGGTGAACGTTGACCACCCATATTGAAATTCTTTGGTCATGGTCAGTGACATATACCCAATTTGTTTGTTTGGTGCAAAGTAGCCACACCGTGCCACTACGAATTGAAGTTGTTTGTCCTTTCTAGTGCATGCATAGGGTTCCCAACCCATTGTCTCTCCCTCTGACCATTCGTGACTTGTGTTATGACTTGTCAATGTTGACCACACATAGTGGACTTCTTCTGTCATAGTCAGTGACGTATTCATCCTTTGGTTGGTCACTATGCATGCTAGCCCCACCGTGCCACTACTTGTTGAAGTTCTTCATACTTGCTAGTTGATAACTAGTGTTCCCAGGCAATAGTTTCCCCCCTCTGACCATTTGTGACTTGTGTGATGAGTTTTCAACATTGACCACACACTGTGAAATTCTTTGGTCATGGTTAGTGACATATTCCTAGTTTGGTTTGTCACCGTACGTGGTTACAACGCAGTGTCACTAGGTATTGAAGGTCTTTGTGCTTTTTATTTGATAGATAGTGTTCCCAAACCATTGTTACCCCCCATCTGACTATCAGTGACTCGTGTTGTCAGTTGTCAACGCTGACCACATGAAGTGAAATTCGTTGGTCATGGTCAGTGACATATGCATACTTTGGTTGGTCACTGTGCATGGTAGCCACGCTGTGCCACCACAGATTGAAGGTATTCATACTTGCTAGTTGATAACTAGTATTCACAAACCATTATCTTCCACCCTGACCATTTGTGACTCGTGTTATGAGTTGTCAGAGTCTACCACACTTAGTGACATTATTTGGTCATGGTTAGTGACGTATGCCTACTTTGGTTGGTCATCGTGCATGGTATCCACACCCTGCCACAACTTATTGAAGGTCCTTGTGCTTGCTAGTTGATACCTGGTGTTCCCAAACCATTGTTTCCCCCTGTGACCATATGTGACTCCTATTATGAGTTGTCAACGATGCCCACACACACTGGATTTCTTTGGTCAAAGGTAGTACATATGCCTACTTCGGTCGGTCATTGTGCATGGAAGCCACACTGTGCTTATATTGATTGAAGGTCGTTGCACTTGCTAACTGAGAACTGTTCTTCACAGACCATTGTTTCCCCCTCTGACCGTTTGTGACTCGTGTTATGGTTGGTGAATGTTGACCACCCACATTGAAATTCATTCGTCATGGTCGGTGACATATGCCTAGTTTGGTTGTTTGGTGTGCATAGTAGCCACAACGTGCCACTGCGCATTGAAGTTCTTTGTCTTTTCTAGTCAATACATAGGGTTACCAAACCATTGTCTATCCCGCTGACCATTTGTGACTCGTGTTATAAGTTGTCAATGTTGACCATACGTAGTGGATTTCTTCGGTCATAGTAAGTGATGTGTGCATCCTTTGGTTGGTTACTGTGCACGCTAGCCACACCGTGCCACTACTTGTTGAAAATCTTTCTACTTGCTAGTTGATAACTAGTATTCACAACCCGTGGTTTCCCCCACTGGCCATTTGTAACTCGTGTTATGAGTTTTCAACGTTGACCACACACTGTGAAATCCGTTTGGTCATGGTTTGTGAGATATGCCTACTTTGGTTTGTCACTGTACATGGTTACCATGCCGTTTCATTACGTATCAAACGTCTTTGTGCTTTCTTGTTGACAGCTGGTGTTCCGAAACCATTGTTAGCCCCCTCTGACTATGTGTGACTCATATTGTGAGTTGTAAGTGTTGACCACATGAAGTGAAATTCTTTGTTCACAGTAAGTGACATATGCATACTTTGGTTGGTCACTGTGCATTGTAGCCACACTGTGCCACTACATATTGAAGATATTTGTACTTGCTATTCAATTACTAGTATTCAGAAACCATTATCTTCCACCCTGACCATTTGTGACTCGTGTTATGAGTTGTCGAAGTTTACCACAGTTGGTGACATTATTTGGTCATGGTCAGTGACATATGCCTACTTTGGTTGGTCATCGTGCATGGTATCCACATCGTGCCACAACGTATTGAAGCTCATTGTGCTTGCTATTTGATCCTTGTTGTTCCCAAACCATTCTTTCCCCCTATGACCATTTGTGACTTGTATTATGAGTTGTCAACGTTGACGACACACATCGGATTTCTTTGGTCAAAGGCAGTACATATGCCTATTTTGGTCGGTCATTGTGCATGGTAGCCATACCATGCTACTACTGACTGAAGGTCGTTGGACTTGCTCGTTGAGAATTGATATTCCCATAGCATTGTTTCCTCCACCGACCTTTTGTGACTCGTCTTTCACGCCGTGTCACTACTTATCAAAGGTCTTTGTGCTTTCTAGTTTAAAGCTAGTGTTCCCAAACTGCTCTTAGCTGCTCTGAATATCTGTGACTCGTGTTGTGTGTTGTCAACATTGACCACATGAAGTGAATTTTTTTAATCATGGTTAGTAACATATTTCTACTTTGGTTGGTCACTGTGCATTGTAGCCACACCGTGCTACTACATATTGAAGGTATCTGTACTTGCTAGTCGATGACTAGTATTACGAAACCATTATCTTCCACTCTCACCATATGTGACTCGTGTTGTGAGGTGTCAAATTTCACCACACATGGTGACATTCTTTGGTCATGGTCAGTGACATGTGCATACCTTGGTTGGTCATCATGCATGGTATCCACACCGTGCCACAACATATTGCAGGTCATTGTGCTTGCTAGTGGATACCTGGTGTTCCCAAACAACTGTGTCCCCCTCTCACTATTTGTGACTCGTATAATGAGTTGTCAACGTTGACCACACACGGCGGATTTCTTTAGTCAAAGGTAATACATATGCCTACTTTGGTTGGTTATTGTGCATGGTAGCCATACCGTGCTACTACTGATTGGAGGGCGTTGTACTTGCTAGATGAGAACTGATATTCCCGGACCATTGTTTCCCCCTCTGACCGTTTGTGACTCGTATTATGGTTGGTGAACGTTGACCACCCATATTGAAATTCTTTGGTCATGGTCAGTGACATATGTCTAGTTTGTTTGTTTGGTGTGCATAGTAGCCACACTGTGCCACTACGTATTGAAGTTATTTTTCCTTTCTATTCCATTCATATGGTTCCCAAACCATTGTCTCTCCGTATGACCATTTGTGACTCGTGTTATGAGTTGTGAATATTGACCACGCATACCAAATTTCTTCAGTCATAGTCAGTGTCGTGTTCATCCTTTGGTTCGTCACTGTGTACGCTAGCCAAACCGTGCCACTACATGTTGAAATTCTTTGTACTTGCTAGTTGATAACTAGTGTTCCCAACCCATCGTTTCCCCCTCTGACCATTTGGGACTCGTGTTATGAGTTCTCAATATTCACCACACATTGTAAAATTCCTTAGGTCATTATTAGTGACGTATGCTTGCTTTGGTTTGTCATTGTACATGGTTACCACGCTTTGTGACTACATATTAAAGGTATTTGTGCTTTCTAGCTAATAGCTATTGTTTCCAAACCATTCTTACCCCCCTTTGACTATCTGTGACTTCTGTTGTGAGTTGTCAATGCTGACCACATGAAGTAAAATTCATTGGTCATGGTCAGGGACATATGCATACATTGGTTGGGCACTGTGCATGGTAGCCACGCTGTGCAACTACATATTGAAGGTATTTGTACTTGCTAGTGGATAACTAGTATTCACAAACCATTATCTTCCACCCTGGCCATTTGTGAATCGTGTTATGAGCTGTCAAAGTTTACCACACTTAGTGACATTATTTAGTCATGGGCAGTGACATATGCCTACTTTGGCTGGTCATCGTGCATGGTATCCACACCGTGCCACAACTTATTGAAGGTCCTTTTGCTTGCTAGTTGATACCTGGTGTTCCCAAACCATTGTCTCCCCTCTGACCATTTGTGACTCCTATGATGAGTTGTCAACGCTGACCACACACAGTGGATTTCTTTGGTCAAAGGCAGTACATATTCTTACTTTGGTGGCTCATTGTGCATGGTAGCCACAACGTGCTTTTACTGATTGGAGGCCAATATACTTGCTAGTTGAGAACTGATGTTCCCAGACCATTGTTTCCCCCTCTGGCCGTTTGTGACACGTGTTATGGTTGGTCAACGTTGACCACCCATATTGAAATTCGCGGGTCATGGTCATTGACATATGCCTAGTTTGGTTGGTTGGTATGCATAGTAGCCACACCGTGCCAGTACGTATTGAAGTTGGTTTTCTTTCTAGTCGATACATAGGGTTCCCAAACCATTGTCTCTCCCTCTGACCATTTGTGACTCGTGTTATGAGTTGTGAATGTCGACCACACATAGTGGACATCTTCGGTCATAGTCAGTGACGTATGCATCCTTTGGTTGGTCACTGTGCAAGCTAGCCACACCATGCCCCTGCTTGTTGAAGGTCTTTGTACTTGCTAGTTGATAACTAGTGTTCCCAACCCGTTGTTTCCCCCTCTGACTATTTGTGACTCGTGTTATGCGTTTTCAACGTTGACCACACACTATGAAATTCTTTTGGTCATGGTTATTGACATATGCCTACTTTGGTTTGTCATTGTACATGGTTACCACGCCGTGTCACTACGTATTGAAGGTCTCTGTGCTTTCTAGTTGATAGCTAGTGTTCCCAAACCATTGTTACCCACTCTGAATGTCAGTGACTTGTGTTGTGAGATGTCAACATTGACCACATGAAGTGAAATTATTTGGTCATGGTCAGTGACACATGCATACTTTAGTTGGTCACTGTGCATTGTAGCCACACTGTGCCACTGCACATTGGAGGTATTTGTACTTGGTAGTTGATAACTAATATTTACAAGCCATTATCTTCCACTCTGACCATTTGTGACTCGTGTTATGAGTTGTCAAAGGTTACCACACATGGTGACATTCTTTGGTCATGGTCACTGACATATGGTTGGTCATCATGCATGGAATCCACACGGTGCCACATTGTACTGAAGGTCATTGTGCTTGCTAGTTGATACCTGGTGTTCCCAAATATTTCTTTCCCCCTCCGACCATTTGTAACTTGTATTATGAGGTGTCAACGTTGACCATACAAAGAGGATTTCTTTGGTCAAAGGCAGTACATATGCCTACTCTGGTCGGTCATTGTGCATGGTGCCACACCGTGCTACTACTGATTGAAGGTCGTTGTACTTGCTAGTTGAGAACTGATATTTCCGGACCATTGTTTCCCCCTCTGACCGTTTGTGACTCGTGTTATGGTTGGTGAACGTTGACCACCCATATTGGAATTCATTGGTCATGGTCAGTGACATATTTCTAGTTTGGTTTTTTGGTGTGCAAAGTAGCCACACCATGCCACTAAGTATTGAAGTTATTTGTCCTTTCTATTCCATGCATAGGGTTCCCAAACCATTCTCTCTCCCTCTGACCATTCGTGACTCCATTTATGAGTTGTCAATGTTGACCACACATCGTGGACTTCTTCCGTCATAGTCAGTGATGTATTCATCCTTTGGTTGGTCACTTTGCATGCTAGCCATACCATGCCACTACTTGTTGAAGTTCTTCATACTTGCTAGTTGATAACTAGTGTTGCCAGCCCATTATTTCCCCCTCTGACGATTTCTGACTCGTGTGATGAGTCTTAAATATTGACCACACACCGTGAGTTTCATTGGTCATGGTTAGTGACATATGCCTAATTTCATTTGTCACCGTACCTGGTTACCATGCCGTGTCACTACGTATTGAAGGTCTTTGTGCTTTCTAGTTGATAGTCAGCGTTCCCATACCATTGTTACCCCCCTCTGACTATCAGTGACTTGTGTTGTGAGTTGTGAACGCTGACCTTATGAAGTGAAATTAGTTGGTCATGGTCAGTGACATATGCATGCTTTGGTTGGTCACTGTGCATGGTAGCCACGCTGTGCCACTATATATTTAAGGTATTATCACTTGCTTGTCGATAAATAGTGTTCACAAACCATTTTCTTCCACCCTGACTATTTGTGACTCGTGTTATGATTTGTCAAGGTTTACCATACTTATTGACATTGTTTTGGTCATGGTTAGTGACATATGCCTACTTTGGTTAGTCGTCGTGCATGGTATCCACACCGTGCCACAACGTATTGAAGGTTCTTGTGCTTGCTAGTTGATACCTGGTGTTCCCAAACCATTGTCTCCCCATGTGACCATTTGTGACTCCTATTATGGGTTGTCAAGGCTGACCACACACTGCGGATGTCTTTGGTCAAAGGTAGTACATATGCCTACTTCGGTCTGTCATTGTGCGTGGTAGCCACACCGTGCTCATACTGATTGAAGGTCATTGTACATGCTAGTTGAGATTTGATATTCACAGACCATTGTTTCCCCCTTTGACCGTTTGTGACTCATGTTATGGTTGGTGAATTTTGACCACCCATATTGAAATTCTTTTATCATGGTAAGTGACATATGCCTAGTTTGGTTGTTTGGTGTGCACAGTAGCCACACCGTGCCACTACACATTGACGTTTTTTGTCCTTTCAAGTCGATACATAGGGTTCCCAAGCCATTGTCTCTCCCTCTGACCATTTGTGACTCGTGTTATGAGTTGTCAATGTTGACCATACATAGTGGACTTCTTCGGTCATGGTCAGTGACGTGTGCATCCTTTGGTTGGTTACTGTGCACACTAGCCACACCTTGCCACTACTTGTTGAAAAGCTTTCTACTTGCTAGTTGAAAACTAGTATTCCCAACCCATGGTTTCCCCACGGACCATTTGTGACTCGTGTTATGAGTGTTCAACGTTGACCACACTCTGTGAAATCCGTTTGGTCATGGTTTTTGACATTTGCCTACTTTGGTGTGTCACTGTACACTGTTCCCAGGCCGTGTCATTACGTATCGAAGGTCTTTATGCATTCATGTTGACAGCTAGTGTTCCCAAACCATTGTTAGTCCCCTCTGACTACTTGTGAATCGTGTTGTGAGTTGTAAATGTTGACTACAAGAAGTGAAATTCTTTGTTCATGGTCTGTGACATTTGCATACTTTGGTTGGTCACTGTGCATTGTAGCCACATTGTGCCAGTAGATATTGAAGGTATTTGTACTTGCTAGTCGATAACTAGTATTCACAATCCATTATCTTCCACCCTGACCATTTGTGACTCGTGTTATGAGTTGTCAAAGTTTACCACACTAAGTGACATTATTTGGTCATGGGCAGTGACACATGCCTACTTTGGTTGGTCATCGTGCATGGTATCCACACTGTGCCACAACGTATTGAAGCTCCTTGTGCTTGCTATTTGATACTTGGTGTTCCCAAACCATTGTTTCCCCCTCCGACCATTTGTGACTCGTATCATGAGTTGTGAATGTTGATCACACACAGCGGATTTCTTTGGTCAAAGGCAGTACATATGCCTACTTTGGTCAGTCATTGTGCATGGTAGCCACACCAGGTTACTACTGACTAAAGGTCGTTGTACTTGCTGGTTGAGAACTGATATTCCCATAGCATTGTTTCCTCCCCTGACCGTTTGTGACTCGTATTCTGGTTGGTCAACGGTGACCACCCATATTGAAGTTTTCTTGTTATGCTCAGTGACATATGCCGAGTTTGGTTGTTTGGTGTGCATATTAGCCACACCGTACCATTGCCTATTGAAGTTCTTTGTCCTATATAGTCGATACATAGGGTTCCCAAACTATTGTTTCTCCCTCTGACCATTTGTGACTCGTGTTATGAGTTGTCAATATTGACCACACATACTGGACATCTTCGGTCATAGTCAGTGACGTAGGCATCTTTTGGTTGGTCACTGTACACGCTAGCCACGCCGTGCCACTACTTGTTGACAATATTTTTACTTGCTAGTTTATAACTAGTGCTCCCATCCCATGATTTCCCCCACTGACCATTTGTGACTCGTGTTATGAGTTTTAAACGTTGACCACACACTGTGAAATCCGTTTGGTCATGGTTCGTGTCATATGCCTACTTTGGTTTGTCCCTGTACATGGTTACCACGCTGTGTAACTATGTATCAAAGGTCTTTGTGCTTTCTAGTTGATAGCCAGTGTTCCCAAACCATTGTTAGCCCCTCTGAATACCTGTGACTTGTGTTGTGAGTTGTCAACATTGACCACATGAAGTGAATTTCTTTGGTCATGGTCATTGACATATGCATGCTTTGGTTGATCACTGTGCATTGTAGCCACACTCTGCCACTACATATTGAAGGTATTTGTACTTGCTATTCGATAACTAGTATTTAGAAACTATGTCTACCACTCTCACCATTTGTGACTCGTGTTATGAGCCGTCAAAGTTTACCACACATGGTGACATTCTTTGGTCATTGGCAGTGACATATGCATACCTTGGTTTGTCATCGTGCATGGTATCCACACCGTGCCACAACGTATTGAAGATCATTGTGATTGCTAGTTGATACCTGGTGTTCCCTAACAATTGTTTCCCCCTCTGACTATTTGTGACTCGTATTATGAGTTGTCAACGTTGACCAACCACGGCTGATTTCTTTGGTCAAAGGCAGTACATATGCCCATGTGGTTGGTCATTGTGCATGGTAGCTACACCGTGCTACTACTGATTGAAGGTCGTTGTACTTGCTAGTTAATATCTAGTATTCCCAAACCATTGTTTCCCCCTCTGACAATTCCTGACCCATATTATGGGTTGTCAACGTTGACCACACATTATAAAATTGTTTGGTCATGGTAAGTGGCACATGCCTAATCTGGTTGGTCATTCTGCATGGTAGCCACACCGTTCCACTACTTGTTGGAAGTCTTTGTACGTGCTAATCAATACATAGCAAAACAGTTTCTCCCTTTGACATCAGGTCGATTTTTGTTGATTTGTTACGCATAGGTGCCTTCACTGGAATACTTTCTCCCATCCCCCTAGAGGGATGTTCCATGGACGACCTGGAGGACAGATTTGCGACCGCATTATGACACCCCCCTACCCCCCCATGGCTTAGGCTCGAAGGTAGAGTTGAGGTATCACAACACGGCTGCACCCCCCCCCTCCCAGCTCGCGAGCGTATTCTATATTGCGCGTACGAGAATTCAAACCCAGGACATACCGCTCCAGAATCTAGCTCTATAAGCACTAAGCAAACTCACATGGTGTTCATATGATATCTAAGTGACCTTATAAGGGTTCCTATGGGTAAAGGGCATAAAATAAGGGGGTGTAAGATTACAGTGTAGTTTTCAAAAGTATGAATGATAACAAAGTTAGTTCAATCATAAAAATTTGACGTAGACGGAATTTCAAACATTGCAACTTCAAGATTGAATAACCTCTCAACCATTGCTTAGATTGACCAGCCGTAAGAAGGAAAGTTGACTACACACAGTGAAACTCGTTTTATGATATTCAGTGACACAAGCATACTTTGGTTGGTCATTGTGCATGGTAGCCACACCGTGCCACCACTTATGGAAGGTCTTTGTACTTGCTAGTCGATACCGAGTATTCCCAAACCATTGTTTCACCCTTTGTCCATTTTTGACTTGTATTATGAGTTGTGAACGTTGACCACACACACCAAACTTCTTTGGTCACGAGTAGTGATGTATGCCTACTTGGATACGTCATTGTGGACGGTAGTCACACCGTGCCAGTACATAGGAAAGATCTTTGTACTTGCTAGAAGATACATCGTGTTTTGTAACCATGTTTTCCCCCTGTGACCATTTGTGACTCATGTTATGGGTTGTGAACGTTGACCACCCATATTGAAATTCTTTGGTCATGGTAAGTGACATATGCCTAGTTAGGTTTGTCACTGTACGTGGTTACCACGCTGTGTCACTACGTATTGAAGGTCTTTTTGCTTTCTTGTTGATAGCTAGTGTTCCCAAACCATTTTTTACCCCCCTCTGACTATCATTGACTCGTGTTGTGAGTTGTCAACGTTGACCACATGAAGTGAGTTTGTTGGTCATGGTCAGTGACATATGCATACTTTGGTTGGTCACTGTGCACGGTAGCCACGCTGTGCCACTACATATTGAAGGTATTTGTACTTGCTAGTCAATAACTAGTATTCACAAACCATTATCTTCCACCTTGACCATTTGTGACTCGCGTTATGAGTTGTCAAAGTTTACCAAACTTAGTTGTTGACATGGTGTGCCCCTTGCCATGAGTGCCGTTGAGTTTACTCCCTGGGTTGACCACTGAGGAGTGGTTGAACACCTGATCTGACTTTAGATTTGGATTTCTTGGATTTTTCCATGCAAGAGAAAGCTTTGAATCGCTCGATTTGAGTGAGTATTCAGAAAGATAGCCTAGCCCGAAAATTGGGTGTTTGGGGGGTGGAATCTGGTACCCGCCATGGCTGGCGGGATAATCCACCGTCAGTGATCCGAGTTTGTCCCCAACGAGCTCCAAATGCACCAGGGCCATAAAGGAAGCAACCAGAGATTTCTCCTTGACTAGGGTGAACTTCTCCTTGACTTCTAGGCGAGGAAAGGCGCTTCGACGGTTCATCGTTGAAGCGCCTCTTGTTGCCTAGCGTGCAAGGCAAGGTTGGCGGCTCCGCCAAGGGTGACTTCGACGGCGGTAGCAGGGGCTCTACTGCTCCGTTTTGGGCGTGCTTGGATGCGTTGGAAGGCATAGATCACAGGCTATAAGGATCTGATGTAATCTTACTATGCTAAGCAACACAAATGTGTTTCGATTCAGTTCTACTGAATGCAACGTGTTTTACCCACTCACATCCGTGATCGTTGTGCTCCACACTCTTCACCATTGGTGTCCCTTGGCTGCCCCAAACCTTGGTAGCGTGCATCAGCAAGAGCTAGGTATCCTTGAGGATGCCTCCACCCCCACTAGAGCCAACAAAGGCTTATGGGCCCACGTGCCTAGAAGGACCCTAGCTCTACAACGTTCACGATACCGCCGTGCGCCATGGCACCGACCGAGCAAGAGAGCATCGGCGTCTCCAAGTTTGACGGGCTTGGCTTCCACTCTTCCTCGCACTCAGTCCATAGCTGCCGCAGGTCTGAAAGCTGTGCCTCGAGCTGCTGCAGTTCTGAAGTGAAACGAGTCACCTCTGCACGCGTCGCCCTGAGGGTTCGCCCCAGTTATGCGCGTTGGTCAATTAGACGTTGTCCTTCAACTGCGGACGGGTCATCCTCTCTTTCAGGGGCCTCGTTCCACGCATCTTGTAGGCGTCGCACCTCCCTAATCCTTGCTTGGATAGTTGATGCATGTGTCGCCTGTTGTTGGATACGCTGTTGGCTGTCGTTCCGGGAAAATTCACACGCAGAGAGGGCAGTCCTGATTTGCGCCAGGTTGGCAGCAGAACTGCGCACATGGTCCGCATACGACCTCAGCCATGTCGTGTGTTGCTCCCAGAGCCTCCCCACTCTTCCCGCCCATGTTCGATTCTGAGTGATATGGTGTGCGAAAGCCTGCCACAGTCCTTCGCCGCCGTGGGGGTCAGGTACCGCCGGTGAAGGTGGCGGTGCCGGGCAGGGGTCGCCCATGCCCGAGTCTGTGAGAAGGTCTGCAGCCTCGGCCATGGTGAGAAAAGCTGCAAGTGCATGGGCTTCCAACGCAAGGGTAGCGCAAGGGTAAATGTCGTGAACTGCATGAACAAGAATTTAAGGGTTGCCGTCGGGGTCCTTGAACCGGTGCCCGGACGGTTCGGGTTGGCCGGGCAGGATGGGCGTGCCGCCGTGGTCGTCGGAGAGCGAGGGGCATGTCAGGCTCCAGGTCGCGTTGACGCGTAAGAGGATCACCTCGGATCCCCGTTGATTGTGTGGCGATATGTTCCCCTAGGAGAATGATGTCCTCCGAGGTTTCCGCTGTCATCTGCATGTGTTGCGCGATGCGAGCATGCGCTCCTGTTGGATACGGTGCATGATCCTCCGGAGAGTCGCTGCTATGCGTGGACGATGCTGGTGTGCCAGCGACGAGTCCCATGAAGCGTGCGCCGGTGGATTGATCGTCCGCATGCGTTGAGCGGCTGGGGGAGGAGGTCTGCCCCGTCAACAATCGAGCATGCCGCTGAGGTGGCACTTCTGTTGCTTCAAAGTGGAGCGAGACGTACGATGGCGCCCTGTCATCATTGTGCAGCGTCATGCATTTGCCCCCGAGTAAAATTATTACATCGCATGCCATCAACCAGTCGTTCGCAAGGAGGTAATCATACGTGGAGGTTTCACACACTTGTACCAGCAAGCTCCGGTGGATGTTTCCAACCTGAAGGGGAAATAAATTAATTTGACCCTCGGATTGGGTGATCTCTCGTCTCGCGGTGCCAATGCAGAGATCGACAGATCAAACGAGGTTTGACCAATTAAACCGACGGATGACGCGCATGGAGACTGTGGTATGCGTTGCACTAGTATCCATGATGGCGATGAACTTTACGCCAGCAATCCAGACCAAGCATGAGACAACTGTACAGGTGTACTCCGGCATCGGTTGACGGCAGAGCGTCATGGGTCGCCATGCAAGAGCTCCCGCCTCGATGATCTCGTGGATAGTCCGTCGGGTCCCGTTGACATGATCCCTCATCATGCGGTGACCTGGCGACTCGAGCCAACCGTAGACTCTCCAGCCGGATGATGCCAACGCGGCGTTGATTTCCTCAAAGAAGGTCTCCAACTGTGTGATTTGCCCTGGGAGATGGGTAAGGACATCCATCCAAGGTAGCGCGAGGTGAGTTTGATCGAAGAATTGCCGGATGGCGTCCGCCGCTAGTGAACGGACCGTGCTTGTTGGCGGCGGTGCCATAACTGGCGGGGTGCGCATCGTGGGTGTAGGAGCAGAGTCGCGCCTCATGTGGCGAAGCCAGTCCCCGTATTCCTTGTGCGTCCACCCAGGCGCATCGTTGAAGAGGTCAGTCTTGCGTCGCACATTGATGCGGCCCACGTCGTCGTCATGTTGAGGAAAGCCGTCAAGAGGGTATGCCGAGCGGTACTCCTCAGCGGTGAGATCACATGCTTGACCCTGAATCAGAACAGCCTTGCCAGAAGGGGGCTCGGGCGGAGGTGGGCCACCTCCGTGTGATGGTGTTTCGAGGGAACCACGGTCTTTCCATCCTTCCCATGGTAACCGGCTAAGGGCATCCGCGTTGCGATTTGCGAATGTTGGTTGGTACTTTATCGTGAGGTTGTATCCTTGAAGAAGTAAGGCCCATTTGCCGAGGACTCCTTCATGATTCTGCGTAGTGAGCAGCCATTGGAGGGCCTGATGATCTGTGAGGATGGTGAAGGGTTTGCCATGTTTGACGTAATCTCGGTAGAACTGGATAGCCCACAGCACTGCCATACATTCTCCCTTCACCGGAGGGTACTTAGCCTCTGCATTGTTGAGTGCACGGCTGCCATAGCAGACCCCCCTCATCATGCCGTCATCTCCTTGTTGAGACGGGATGGCCCCAACGCCCTCCTGTGAGAAGTCTGTTGTGATGAAAAAACGCAGGTTGAAGTTCGGAAATTCTAGCATCGGGGTAGTGATGAGGCAGTGCTTGATCTCAACCCATGCAAGCTAACATGCTTCATTCCATTCAAAGGGTTCATCTTGATGGGTAAGGTGCTGCAATGGACGAACAATCTTTGCGTGGTCACGGACGAATTTGCGGTAGAAACTGATGAACCCCAGGAAGATCTTGATCTGGGATGAGGTAATCGGGCGTTTCTAGTCACGGACGGCTGCGATCTTATCTGGGTCCGTGGATATTCCCTGTGCATTCATGATGAATCCCAAGAACTCCATGCTGTCTGCCCCGATGACACAATTGGCGGCCTTCAGAGGAAGGTTCGCGGAACGTAGGGCTGAGAACACAGCGTTGAGTGAAGCCATTAGCTCTTGGAAGCTAAATGCAGTGACCATGACGTCATCTACATAGTAGCATGCATTGGGAACATCACGCAATACTTGGTCCATCACGCGTTGAAACGTAGCACTGGCGTTGTGCAGCCCAAAGGGCATACGGGTGAAGGCATACAACCCGTCCGGAGTGACGAAAGTTGTTTTCAGCATTGAGTTGCGATCCATGGGGATGGTATAAAAGGCCGATTTGACGTCGAGCTTGGCAAACCAACTCTTCCCACGTTGGCGTTCTTCGATGTCAACGATGAGTGGCATGGGATATGCATCCTCAACAGTAACCTTGTTAAGGTCACGGAAGTCAACGCAGGACCGTTTTGTGCCATCCGGCTTCCCCACAATCACCAAATTGGAGCGCCATGGGCTTTCCACCTCAAAGATCACACCCTGTTCTTTGAGTTCACGTAGGCCTTTGTTGATGATGTCCTTCTGGTCCTGGAGCAGACGTCGAGATTTCTGCTTATGTGGTGGTGCGTCTCCTGTGTCAATGACATGGACCGTGTCAACCGCTCCAATCTTGGCTGACTTGACTGCAAATACTTCTTCGTGGTATGTGAGGAGCTCCTTCACCTCCTGCTTCTGCCCCTCTGTCAGGCGCCCGTGAAGCATGTGGTTCCATCGTTAGGAGTGTGGGACCGTTGGTGTTGGTGGCTCTTCGTCATCCACCAGACTATCTCCAAGATCAGGATTTGGATCCCAATAATCATAGACTTGCAAGTTAAAATCACGGGAGCCGCTTCGTGAGATGTTAAGAGCTCTTGACTGACGTGGAGGAAGCTCATCGTCGAGGCGCAGCGAACCGATGTTGCTCATCTGTTCATCATCTGAGTCGTCTGAGCTGACATCTTCACAGAGGGTAATGTCGTTGTCACACACCAGCATTTTACCTTTGCGCTCTGCCTCTTTGGCGGGATCATCTAGAACCGTTAGTTGCGTGGACACTGACACGGATGAGCCATTCGAGAGCGGAGTGGGGCCAGGATGGGCGAAGGTGGTTCGCGCCCTGCCGGAGTCATTGGAGTAGCCGCTGGTCTTGGGGAGGAATAACCACGTTGGGGACTTCACCGATGGTCTGGATACTGGCCCCATCGGAAGGTGAGGTTGATCATCCGTCGGAGCAGCTTGTGCTCATTCAAGGCACGACTGCTCCGGCGTAGGCATGCGGTCCAGCGCTTGTTCCGCCTCGGCTTGTAATGATGTATCGGGCGGGACATCGTGCTTCGAGAATGCCAGGATAGAGTTCCTGGCAGCGTGGTCTTCAGCACATGCTTCCTCCAATGAGAAGGGGTGGCCAAACTTTGTGAGCATAGATGTCCGTGGTCCCAAGATTGAGGCTGCGCAGGTGGTATAACCCGATGAGGTCAGATGCATGACTCCTTCCGCGTAAAACAAAGCAGCTTGTCGAGGAACGAGATAATCTGTTCCCAGCAGGAGATCATAGGTGCGGGCCACCGTGACTTGCATGCGTACACCTTCATGGATGAGACCCACTTGTAGGGGAAGGTTATGTAGGATGCCATGCCCCGCATCCATGCCGCCGGATGCATTCGTGAACACCTTGGTCGTTGGTTGAATCTTCTAGTGCCAGCCGACCGCTTACAAAACCTGAAGCGTTACTGTAGTGTGGGTATCGCCAACGTCAATGATGGCCAGGAACTTCTTTCTGCATATCCACACGAAGCAGTTGTTTACTTTATGGTGGGGAGCCTGTGTCCTCGGTGGTGCCAGGGGCATGGGCCGCCACCCCCATGTGTCGGGTTCGGCTTTAATGGCTAGCTTGCTGAGTTGGTCATGTGGGGTCTGAGTTCAGGTAAGGCGAATGCTAGCCGGTCGAAGCTTCTCTGCGTACTCATGCAAACCTGCTACAAAGTCAGGGAGACTAGCAGGGTTTTGCTGTAAGTATTCTCCCAGGGATATCTCTTGAAAGGGCTGGTGGAAGGAGGTCATGACACCCGCCGTTGGCTCGTAGCGTGCCGTAGGTTCAAAGGTCACCTTCTTGCGACGCGGTGGTGTGGGACCCCTTGGAGGGCGCGCGCGCGGTTCGGGTGGGAGCTGCGGGGACTTTGCCGTTATCTGACTTGGTAGACGCATTGAGCGTGCTTTGAAACATGTTTGTAGGTCTGCTTTGGCTCGTTCTTATTGCTCTTTGTATCGACGCATGTATTCATACATCTCCGCAATCGACCATCCTTCCACACCTTACGCTTGAGCCACTGTGACCAACTCCCGCTCCGCGGCTGTTGGGGAGGTCTCTGTGGTCTGCTCTCATGAGCGGGGAAGTCCGAGCTTCACATTCCGTGCAGGCGCATCTGATGTAGACGGCTGGGTGGTAGTTGGCGTCTCCCCTGTCTCCCTCTGCTGCGCATATGCCTTCCATTGTGCTGGTCCATTGTCCGCCAGGCCGGAGGGTCGGCCAGTGATGTTGGGGCCTACAGCTTGCCGGGTCGCGGTGGGTCCAGCTCCAGAGGATCCGCGTCCATGGTATTGTCCTCCTCGAGCTGACACACTAGGCATCTGAGTGGGATTGGGACACTCCTGGCGCCAGAGGGTGAATTCTACACATCCATAGCAGCTTCCTGATGGATAGTTATGAGGATTCATCGGGTTAGGCCCAGAAGCACCTGTTGACATGCGAATAGTGGGCGCCACGTGTTCCTTCGGGGCAGATTGTTCCTGGGCCGCCTGTCGCTTGATTTCTCTTTGCTGATGTTCTGCTTCCTCCTTCAAGGCGTCCAGCGTGCTGAACTGTCGGAGATCCAAAGTGTTGGCTATCGCTAAAAAAAGGGAATCCCGGTAACACTCCTTAATCATGCGCAAGGGTATGTTGACACATCGCACCAAAATCTTAGTAAACTTGTCGTTGTGCAGCTTCATGTTCTCCCCAGCCTTCATGCGGATGGTACGAATCTGGAGCTCTGCCTCTTCCAGGCTCATGAGGTCAAAGCGCTTGGTCATTCTGCTCGCCAAGTCTTCAAAGTCAGCGAAAGAACGTTCCTTATGCTCTATTGTAAACCATTCCAAGGCTTTCCCTTGCAGCGCCAGGTGTACCGCTGGGACGATGTAGTCAGGAGACAACAGTCCATAGTCAAGACAAGTGCCCAACTTGGACAGCCACATGGCCGGGTCCTCATCTGGTTCACCCTTGAAGACGTCGAGCTTAGAGAGGGTGTAAGAAGCCTTTGCCGCTGGGTTTGGGCTCAGTTCCTGCGGAGCCACCATCTGCACCTCTGCCCGCGGCGGGGCCCCCCAGTGGGATCAGTGTGCCTGCGCCAGGCCAACTGCCTTAATACCAGCCGTCAAAGCGACTGCTGCCCTCCTTGATCGAGCACGTCCTGCATCCGTTCCTCCCTCTCCAGAACTTCCCATATGTTGTCTTGTTGTTCTTGCCTGTACTCATACAGCGTACTGCTTGCTTCCATGAGCCACTGATCCTTGCCCAGGTCCGGCCATTCCATCCGCCACTCTGGGTCACTGCTGGAGTTTTCCTGCCGCTGGCGTGGCCGACGTCCTGCCTGCTTGAGGATGTGACGATTGCCACCTTGACTGCACAGGTGGTATGGTGTGCTTAGTCGACGGAATCCCCATTGGGATCTGCGTGTCGACCATGGCTCGTACTTGCTTGGTAGGTCCAGCCGTGGATGAAGCATTGACCCCTCCTTGGGTTGGAGCTTCTCGGTGGCGCGACAGAGTTAAAGCATAGGATACCCTGCTTGCGTGTTGCTGATGTTGGGGCTGTTGCATGGGACCTAGGGGATGCGAGGTCACGGCGGACGGGTCTTCCGGCCGAGTTCCTCTTGGCCGTTGTCCCATTGCCTCCAAGTTCCTCTCCGCCCAAGGTGGAGAGACACCACTGTCCGAGGCCGGCCGACGGGGGTGGGCAGTGAGGCTAGAGGAGACCACCCGAGGGGGGAAGACGACAGGTTGATGCAGGGCGTGCAGCAACTGTACCGAAGGATGACCCAAAGATACTTCATCTTCTTCTGCTTGGTTTTCCTGGACATCCTCCCAGTCTGCATAATCCCTGTCATGGGTAATGGATGGTGCTGGTGAGGGCGTCCTTTGGGTAGAGAACTCGAGACACCGTGGTGCTTCTTGTGTCAGTGTCATATCCACTGTCTCGTAAATGGTCCTTCCATCTGGTGTTGTGACCTCATGAAGCAAGACAGGCCCTTCAACTGCCTTGAGTTCTTGTTCTTTGTCTGATACATAATCTTCCACCTACAAAGAGTTGCGCTGCTTGTCCGGGTCGTGTGCATCATCTTCATCCTGATCCTCGTGCGTTGGGTCAGCCAACCGCGCCCGTCGGATTGCCTTCCATTCACGGAGTTCCTTGAGCTGCCGTAGGTGGAACTCCTCTTCCTCGTCGGGGTCCATCTTGACTTCTTCGTTGTACAGCTGCGGGGACCGATCATTCACCGGATCCCACTCAAATTTAGGGTCAAGAACTGGTGGGTCTTAAGGGCTCCTCTCGTAGCGGCGCGTGGCGACCGCTTGTGTCATCCTTGCTTCTTCGAAAGCGCGAGACGCGTCAGGGCTTATCCTTGCGTTGCTAATGGTATCCGTTGGATGATTTGTCGGCACGGATGCTCTATTCTTGTGCCGGGGCGCCTTTCGCCTGGTCAAAGATTCGACGGCTCTCCTCGTGAAGAACCTCGTCCCGGATTATAGACTGATCTGCAGGCACATGTCACACTCGTCACGGAAAACAAGTGAAATCCACGCTCACCGCACCATTAACACTGTTATACCCTTTTCCGCCATCGGCCGGAATCGCATCTGACAGCATGCGATGATCAGCTTTGGTATATGATTTGCTCGTTCTGCGGTATCCCGTGGCTCCGCTGTCCCTATTTCCCACTTTACCCTTGGCCTTGTCTATTCCTACCTACCTTGTCTAATCCTGTTTCATCAACCGGACGACATTCCCTAATGTTCGATGGATCATTCATCGAATCAGTGCTTGAAATATGGCACAAACACACAGTCCTTCCTATGATCGACCAACCTTTGTTCCTACGATGGTCTCCGCTGTTTCCAAAATAGTCAATGTATGTATACTTCATTCATTTACGCACTCCAATCCATCATCGAAGGTCAATCATGCGTCGGATATCATGGCACTAAGTGGGAGAAATTCCTTCTTACAGCTCACAATACAATGATTTCAAGAATCCAAGTAATTGTATTGATGAAAGAAAACTCATACACAGTCAGCATTTCCCTCCTACCTACGTGAGCAACACTCTACACATCACCAAGGAAGACACGCAAACCATAGGCCTCTTGTGTCATTGGATCATCCACCGGCGCTGGTCCCCGCATGAGCACCATGCGGTGCACGGCGCCTTCGTTGTTTGCCCGTGGAGCGGCTCGACGTAACTCCAATGGCCCACCAGTGCATAGACCAGCACAGGAAAGAGCACGTGTTGAGTCCTCCTCTTGTAGCTGGGTAAGCTCCTACTGGTACCGCCGGTATGCTCAGTACGCCTCGGCCCGCTCCTCGGCCGCCTCCGCAACACGTCGTCCGATGTCACGCGCGACCTCCTGCCAGCTCTCCACGCGGTGGGGCTCGTTGTCACTTGAAAGCCTTTGCAACAAGGGCTGCCAGAAGTGCTCCACGGCTCCGCCTGCGGGATGGTGTGACCATTGCATCACTCCAAGGACCGTCCGTGCGTCGAGTCGATGGGGAACATTGCAACAGCTACAGATGGCGTAGAAGGCCATTGGAGAGTCTCGGGGACCGCGCCTGGAGCTGGGTGGCTGGTGTTCCCGCGGGAACTCAGGGCCAGGCCATGATGGCTCCGTGACGTGCTCCTCAGGGAGCGGCCTTCCCATCGGAGGGTGACACACACCCACACACGCACACGCACACACACACACACACGCCCCTATGCTTATGACCTGATCTAGCTTCTCTGCTCTGGCTTGTCGCGAGACGGGATGCAAGTCCCGCTTGACGGTCTGATTCGGCCGAGGGGCAGCAATCTCTCTGCTTGGCCGGCCCCTGTAGGGCTTGCTCCCTCCACACGGGTCTGTCAAGGGGTCGGTAATCGTGATCCTCCAAATGGTGAACGCCGCCTCGTGAGTCGGAAGTAGGGACACTGAGAGTAAGGGCTCGATCATTGTCGTGGGTGGAATCAGCAACTCGTCGTCGAGAGGGGCTTGTTCTCATCAGCAGCCGTCTTCTTGTCGCTCCTTCTCCTCTTATCTCCCCCTCGCACCGCCTTTCCGAGGTCCCTTCAAGCTGCTCAACCCCTCCCATCTTGCGGCTCACACATCAAAACGCCTTTGGATAAGGTGCCTCAAGCACCGCTCCTCTCTTCGAGGTTCAGACACGACTCCGCTCCCATCAAGCCAGCCTTGCGCCGCCCTCCTTTCCTCCTGGCCGGTCTGGTTGATTCACGTTGTCTGCCGCGATATCTTTCCTTGCACTCCATTGCTTCCCGAAATCGAACTGCCCTCCCCGGAATTTTCTTTTCCTCGCTCAAGCAGTCGTTTGATGATTTGTTGACCTTCCCCTCCATTTTCTCCTCCTTGAACCCGGGTCCCAGCTCCTCTTTCCTCATTCTCCGGTAGATGAACAAAACACCATTAACAATGATGCCGGCCTCGCGCAGTGGTACTGGGGCGAGGCGGCACGGACAGCGGCGTACATCATGAACCTGACGCCGACAAAGCCACTAAAAGACGCGAAGTCCAAGGTGTGGAAGACGCCACAAGAAGTGTGGAGCGGGAGGAAGCTAACTATGGCACACCTCTGTACGTTTGGTTGTGTTGCACATGCTGTTGTGTAGACGGGAGGGGCGGGGCAAGCTGGACCCGCGGACTCGCCGGTGCATCTTCGTCGGGTACGAGAGCGGGAGCAAGGCGTACCGGCTCTTTGACCCGCGAAGGCAGCAGATCGTGAAGAGTCACAACGTCACATTTGACGAGGCCAGTCGTTGGACGGACAAGGACGCGGGTCTCTCCAAGCGTGGGGAGTGGCTGTCACTCCTTGAGGAGGAGGCGCCGGAGGACGCAAAAGAGGGTGACGTCCCATCAGCTCCAGCCGGCGAGAACCATCCGGGCGATGTGGGAGTGGCTGATTTGCATTCAGCTGAGTCGGACAATGAGTCCCAATCCCCGGCAGCACTGAGCTGAACGAAGAGGTGGGGAGTGAGCCCGTATCTCCACGGTCCCCGAGAGAGGGGGAGCAGGCCAGCGGTGCAAGTGGCACCGCAAGGGGACAGCAGCAGCAGTAGCAACGGCAGCAGCAGCCTCAACAGCAGCAGCCCCGAAGAAGGGGATGCGCAAGGAGGACGGCAAAGAGGTACGATGCCGCAGAGGGCATCTCGACTGGGCTCGCTCGAGCGTTCTTTGCGCAAGAGGTGCCCGATACCGTCAAGGAGGCGTTGCAGCAAAAGGATGGGGCTGAGTGGGAGGGAGCTATAAAATGTGAGCTCGCATCCCATGAAGAGAATGGCATTTGGCAGCTGATAGACAGGCCGCAGGGCGCAAAAATCATCGACTCCAGATGGATCTTCAAGAAGAAGCTCACCAAGGAGGGGAAGGTGGAGCGGTACAAGGCACGACTAGTTGCAAAGGGGTACACCCAGCAAAGGGTGAGCACTATGATGAAACATTTGCGCCGGTGGTGAAGTTCGCCTCCATTTGCTCCATCCTCTCGGTGGCGGCAGTGCGCGACTACGAAGTCCACCAAATGGACGTGAAAACTGCGTTCCTCAACGGCGACCTGGACAAGGAGGTCTACATGGAGGTGCCAGAGGGGTTGGACGCGCCGCCGGGGAAGGTGTGCCGACTTCGCAAGGCGCTTTAGGGGCTGAAGCAAGCGTCACTCATGTGGTACCTGAAAATGGATGGCTTCATGGCCGAGCTTGGCTTCAAGTGCTGCTAGGCAGATCATAGCGTGTTCGTGCGGAAGCAGCTGGGGTTGCACCAGATCGTGGTACTCTACGTGAACGATCTCATCCTTGTGTCGTCGGACATGGAGGAGTTGGTGAACCTGAAGTGACAGCTGGGCGGTCGGTTCAAAATGACCGACATGGGCGAGCTCGAGTACTACCTCGGCGTCGCCATCAAGAGGGACCGCAAGGCACGCATGCTCGAGATGGGGCAGGCAACGTACGTGCAAGAGGTGCTCCGCGGCTACAATATGGAGGAGTGCAACCCCATCGGCACACCCATGACCACCACATGTGAGCTGAGCTCAAGCATGGGCTCGAGCACGGACGAGGAGAAGGAGGAGATGGCAGGTGTGCCATACCAGTCAGCAGTGGGGAGCATTATGTACGCCATGGTGGCGACGCGGCCCGACCTGGCCTTCACGGAGGGCCAGGTGAGCCGCTACGTTGCTGACCCCAGGCCGTTGCATTGGCAAGTGGTGAAGCGGATCCTCCGTTATCTCAATGCGACAAAACAGTCACGGCTCGTGTTTGGAGGGGGAGCACGTGACGACTCCCTTGAGTTGGTCGGCCACTCATATGCCGACTGGGCTGGTGATCTGGATGACAGAAAATCAACGTCAGGGTACGTGTTTGTGCTTGGTGGTGCGGCAGTTTCATGGGCAAGCAGGAAGCAGGACCGCGTGGCGCTGTCCAGCACCGAAGCGGAGTACATCGCGCTCGCGTAAGCCGCAAAGAAAGCGGTGTGGCTGAGGCGGCTGCTAAAGAAGATCGGCATACTGCAAAGGAAGCCGACGGTACTCAATGTTGACAACATGAGTGCCATCAGCCTGACCCAGAACCCAGTGCTGCACAGGAGGACCAAGCACATCAAGATCCGTCATCACTACGTGCGGGACTTGGTGGCGAAGGGAGATGCGGCTATTATGCATTGAGGCACTACGCGCATGCTCGCCGATGCCATGACCAAGGGACAGCCCAAGGACAGGAAGGACGCAAGCTGCATGGAGCTCGGTCTGCGCTGTGAAGTTTAAAAAATTATACAGGATCCAAGGACAGGGCATCAAGGCTGCGGTGCAAGGGGGAGATTGTTGACATGGTGTGCCTCTTGCCATGAGTGCCGTTGATCGTACTCCCTGGTTTGATCACTGAGGAGTCGCAAAACACATGATCTGACTTTAGATTTGGATTTCTTGAATTGTTCCATGCAGGATTGAGCTTTGAATCGCTCGATTTGAGTGAGTGTTCAGAAAGTTAGCCTAGCCCGACATTTGGGTGCTTGGGGGGTGGAATCTGGTACCCGCCATGGGTGGCGGGATAATCNGCAAAACACATGATCTGACTTTAGATTTGGATTTCTTGAATTGTTCCATGCAGGATTGAGCTTTGAATCGCTCGATTTGAGTGAGTGTTCAGAAAGTTAGCCTAGCCCGACATTTGGGTGCTTGGGGGGTGGAATCTGGTACCCGCCATGGGTGGCGGGATAATCCACCGTCAGTGATCCGAGTTCTTCTCCAACGAGCTCCAAATTCACCAAACCATAAAGGAAGCAACCAGAGAGTTCTCCTTGACCAGGGTGAACATCTCCTTGACTTCTGGGCGAGGAAAGGCGCTTTGACGGTTCATCGTCGAAGCGCCTCCCGTTGCCTAGCGTACAAGGCAAGGTGGGCGGCTCCACCAAGGGTTACTTCGACGGCCATAACAGGGGCTCTACTGCTCCGTTGTGGACGTGCTTGGATGCGTTGGAAACCTTAGATTACAGGCTATAAGGATCTGGTGAAATCCAACTATGCTAACCCACAAAAACGTGTTTCGATTCAGTTATACTGAATGCGACGTGTTCTGCCCACTCACATCCGTGATTTTTGTGCTCCACACTCTTCACCATTAGTGTCTCTTGGCTATCTCAAACCTTGGTAGCGTGCATCAGCAAGAGCTAGGCATCCTTGAGGGTGCCTCCACACCCACTAGAGCCAACATTAGTGATATTATTTGGTCATGGTCAGTGACATATGCCTACTTTGGTTGGTCATCGTACATGGTATCCACACCGTGCCACAACTTATTCAAGGTCCTTGTGCTTAATAGTTGATACGTGGTGTTCCCAAACCATTGTCTCCACCTCTCACCATTTGTGACTCCTATTATGAGTTGTCTACGCTGACCACACACAGCGGACTTCTTTGGTCAAAGGTAGTACATATGCCTACTTTGGTCGGTCATTATGCATGGTAGCCACACCCTGCTTATACTGATTAAAGGTCGCTGTACTTCCTAGTTGAGAGACTGGTATTCACAGACCATTGTTTCCCCATCTGACCATTTGTGTCTTGTATTATGAGTCGTCAACGTTGACCACACATAATGAAATTCTTTGGTTATGGTCAGTGATATATAACAACTTTGGTTGGTCATTGTGCATGGTAGCCACACTGTGCTACCACTTATTGAAGGTCCTTGTACTTGCTACTTGATAACCAATATTTTCAAACAATTATTTGCCCCTCTGACTATTTGTGACTCGTATTATGATTTGGCAACGTTGACCACACATAGTAAAATTCTTTGGTCATGGTCAATGACATGCCTGCTTTGGTTTGTCATTGTGAATGGTAGCCACACTGTGGCACTACTTATTGAAGGTCTTTGTACTGGCTTGTCAATGACGTGTATTCCAAAACCATTGTTTATCCCTCTGACCTTTTGTGACTCGTATAAAGAGTTGTCAACGTTGACCACACAAAGTTAAATTATTTGGTCATGGTCCGTGACATATGCCTACATTGGTTGGTCATTCTGCATGGTAACCAAACCGTGCCACTACGTTTTGAAGGTCTTTGTACTTGCTAATCAATAACTGCTATTCTCAAATCATTTTTTCCTCCTCCGACCATTTCTGAATCGTATTTTGGGTTGTCAACGTCGTCCACCCATAGTGAAATTCTTTAGTCATGGTCAGTGACATATGCGTTCTTTTGTTGGTCATTTTGTATGGTAGCTACATTGTTCCACAACTTATTGAAGGTCTTTGTACTTGCTAATTGATAACTAGTATTCCCAAACCGTTGTTTTTCTCTCTGCCCATTTGTGACTCGTATGATGAGTTGTCAACGATTACCACTCATAGTGAAATTCTTTGGTCATGGTCAGTGACATATGCGTACTTTGGTTGATCATAGTGCATGGTAGCCACACCTTGCCAATACATATTGAAGGTCTTTGTACTTGCTAGTCAATAACTAGTATTCCCAAATCATTGATTCCCTCTCCGACCATTGTGACTCGTAAAAAGAGTTGTCGACGTTAACCACACATAGTGAAATTCCTTGGTCATGTTCAGTGACATATGCCTACTTTGGTTGGTCATTTGCATGATAGCCACACCATGCCACTACTTACTGAAGGTCTTTGTACTTGTCCGATGATACCTAGAATTCCCAAACCATTGTTTCCCCCTTTGACAATTTGTGACTCGTATTATGAGTTCTCAATGTTGACCACATATATTAAAATTCTTTGGTCATGGTCAGTTCCATATGCCTACTTTGTTTGGTCATTATGCATGATAGCAACACCGTGCCACTTCTTATTGAAGGTCGTTGTACTTGCTCGTAGATCACTAGTATTTTCAAACCATTGTTTCCCCCTCTGACTATTCGTGACTCGTATTATGAGTTGGTAACGTTGACCACACAACGTGAGATTATTTGGTCATGGTAAGTTACATATGCCTGCTTTGGTTGGTCATTGTGCATGCAACCACACCATGCCACTACTAATTGAAGGTCTTTGTACTTGCTAGTCGATAACTAGTACTCCCAAACCATTTTCCCCCCTCTGACCATTTGTGACTCGTATTATGAGTTCTCAATGTTGACCACACATTGTGACATTCTTCGTTCATGGTCAGTGACACATGCCTACTTTGGTTGGTCATGGTGCATGGTAGCCACTTTGTTCCACTACTTTTTTAATGTCTTTGTACTTGCTAGTAAAAAAAAAGCCTTCCCAAACTACTGTTTCCCCCTCTGAACACTTGTGACTTGTGTTATAAGTTGTCAACGTTGACCACGCACAGTGTTATTCTTTGGTCATGGTACGTGACATATGCATACTTTGGTTGATCATTATGCATGGTAGCACACCATGCCACTACTTATTGAAGGTCTTTGTACTTGCTAGTCAATAACTAGTATTCCCACATCATTTTTTCATCCTCTGACCATTTGTGTCTTGTACAATGGGTAATCAACGTTGACCACTCATAGTGAAATTCTTTGGTAATGGTCAGTGATATATGCCTCCTGTGGTTGGTTATCGTGTATGGTAGCCACACCGTTCCACTACTTATTGAAGGTATTTGTGTTTTCTAGTCTATAACTAGTGTTCCTAGACCGTTGTATCCCCCTCTGACCATTTGTGACTCGTATTATGAGTTGTCAACATCGATCCATCATAGTGAAATTGTTTGATCATGGTCAATGACAGATGACCATATGCCATGCACAATAACATTTGACCATGGGAATATGTCATTGACCATTGGCATATGTCATTGACCACGGGAATATGTCATTGACCATGGACATATGTCATTGACCATGGGCATATGTCATTGACGATGGTCACAAATAGTCAGACGGGCAAACAATGGTTTCGAAATACTGGTTATCAACTGGCAAGTGCAAAGACCTTCAATAAGTAGTAGCACGGTGTGGCTACCATGCATGATGACCAAACAAAGTAGGCATATGTCACTGACCATAACAAAAGAATGTTACTATGTGTGGTAAGCTTTGACAACTCATAACACGAGTCACAAATGGTCAGAGTGGGAAACAATTGTTTGTGAATACTAGTTATCGACAAGCAAGTACAAAGACCTTCAATATGTAGTGACACGGTGTGGCTACCATACAAAGTGACCAATCAAAGTATGCATATGTCACTGACCATGACCAACAAATTTCACTTCATGAGGTCAATGTTGACAACTCACAACACGAGTCACAGATAGTCAGAGGGAGGTAACAATGGTTTGGGAACACTAGCTATCAACTAGAAAGCACAAATACGTTTAATACGTAGTGACATAGCGTGGAAACCATGTACAGTGACAAACCAAGGTAGGCATATGTCATTAACCATGACCAAAAGAATTTCACAGTGTGTGGTCAACATTGAAAACTCAAAACACGAGTCACAAATGGTCAGATGGGAAAACAATGGGTTGGGAACACTAGTTGTCAATTAGCAAATACAAAGACCTTCAACAAGAAGTGGCACGGTGTGGCTAGCGTACACAGTGACCAACCAAAAGATGCATACGTCACTGACTATGACCGAGGAAGTCTACCATGTGTGGTCAACATTGACAACTCATAACACGAGTCACAAATGGTCAGAGGGAGAGACAATGGTTTGGGAACTCTATGTATCGATTAGAAAGGACATAGAACTTCATTACGTAGTGGCATGGAGTGGCTACGATGCACACCGAACAACCAAACTAGGCATATGTCACTGACCATGACCAAAGAATATCAATATAGGTGGTCAACGTTCGCCACCCATAACACGAGTCACAAACGGTCAAAGTGGGAAACAATGGTCTGGGAATATCAGTTTTCAACTAGCATGTACAACGAACTTCAATCAGTAGTAGCACGGTGTGGCTACCATGCACAATGACCGACCAAAGTAGGCATATGTACTGCCTTTCACCAAAGACATTCGCTGTGTGTGGTCAACGTTGACAACTCATAATACGAGTCACAAATGGCCACAGGGGGAAACAATGAATTGCGAACACCAGGTAACAACTAGCAAGCACAAGGACCTTCAATACGTAGTGGCACGGTGCGGCTACCACGTACAATGACCAACAAAACTAGGCATGTGTCACGGACCATGACCAAAGAATGTCACTATGTGTGGTCAACTTTGACAACTCATAACACGAGTCAAAACTGGTCAGAAAGGGAAACAATGGTTTGCAAATACCAGTCATCCAATAGCAAGTACTAAGACCTTCAAATTGTAGTGGAACAGTGTGGCTACCATGCACAATGACCAACCAAAGCATACATGTGTCACTAACTATGACGAAACAATTCCCCTATGTGTTGTCAACATTGACAACTCATAGCATGAGTCTTAAATGCTCACAGTGCAAAATAATTGTTTGGAAATACTAGACATCAACTAGCTAGTACAAAGATCTGCGATAGGTAGTCGCACGGTGTGGATGTCTTGCACGATGACCAGCCAAAGTAGGCATACGTGACTGACCATGACCAAAGAATGTCACTATGTGTGGTAAACTTTGATAACTCATAACACGAGTCACAAATGGTTAGATTGGGAAACAATGGTCTGTGAATACTAGTAATTGACTAGCAAGTACAAAGACCTTCAATATGTAGTGGCACAGTGCGGCTACCATGCACAGTGACCAACCAAAGTATGCATACGTCAATGACCATGACCAAATCATTTCACTTCATGTGGTCGACGTTGACAACTCACAACACGAGTCACACATAGTCAAAGGGGGGTAACAATGGTTTGGGAACACTAGCTATGAACTAGAAATCACAATGATCTTCAATACGTAGTGACACGACGTGGCAACCATGTACAGTGACAAACCAAAGTAGGCATATGTCACTAACCATGACCAAACGAATTTCACAGTGTGTGGTCAACGTTGAAAACTCATAACACGAGTCACAAATGGTCAGAGGGGAAAACAATGGGTTGGGAACACTAGTTATCAACTAGCAAGTACAAAGACCTTCAACAAGTAGCGGCACGATGTGGCTAGCGTGCACAGTGACCAAGCAAAGGATGCATACGTCACAGACTATGACCGAAGAAGTCCACTATGTGTGGTCAACATTGACAACTCAGAACACAAGTCACAAATGGTCAGAGGGAGAGACAATGGGTTGGGAACCCTATGTATCTACAAGAAAGGACAAAGAAATTCAATACGTAGTGGCACGGTGTGGCTACTATGCATACCAAAAAACCAAACTAGGCATATGTCACTGACCATGACCAAAGGATTTCAATATGGGTGGTCAACGTTCACAACCCATAACACGAGTCACAAATGGTCAGAGGGAGAAAAAATGGTCTGGAAACATCCGTTTTGAACTAGCAAGTACAAAAACCTTCAATCAGCAGTAGCACGGTGTGGCTACCATGGACAATGACCGACCAAAGTACGCATATGTACTGCCTTTGACCAAAGAAATCCGCTGTGTGTGGTTAACGTTGACAACTCATAACACGAGTCACAAATGGTCAGAGGGGGAAACAATGGATTGGGAACACCAGGTATCAACGAGCAAGCACGAAGACCTTCAATAAGTAGTGGCACGGTGTGGCTACCATGTACAATGACCAAACAAAGTAGGCATATGTCAGTGACCACGACCAAAGAATGTCACTATGTGTGGTCAACTTTGACAACTCATAACACGAGCTAAAAATGGTCACAGGGAGAAACAATGGTTTGTGAATACTAGTTATGAACTAGCAAGGACAAAGACCTTCAATATGTAGTGGCAAAGTGTGGCTATCATGCACAATGACCAACCAAAGCATACATGTGGCTCCGACTATGACGAAAGAATTCTACTATGTGTGGTCAACGTTGACAACTCATAACACGAGTCACAAATGTTCAGAGGGGGAAACAATAGTTTTGAAATACTAGATATAAACTACCTAGTACAAAAATCTGCTATGGGTAGTGGCATGGTGTGGATACCATGCACGATGACCAACCAAAGTAGGCATATGTCACTGACCATGACCAAAGAATGTCACTATGTATTATTAGCTTTGACAACTCATAACACCCGTGAAAAGTGTTCAGAGTGGGAAACACTGGTTTGTGAATACTTGTTATCGACTAGCAGCTATAAAAACCATTAATATGTAGTGGTAGAGTATGGCTTCCATGCATAGTCACCAACCAAAGTATGCATGTCACTGACCATGACCAAGGAATTTCATTTCATGTGGTGAACGTTGACAACTCCCAACACGATTCACTGATAGTGAGAGGTGGTTGACAAGCGTTTGGGAACACTAGCTATCAACTAGAAAGCACAAGGACCTTCAATACGTTGTGACACGGCGTGGCAACCATGTACAGTGACAAACCAAAGTAGGCATATGTCACTAACCATGACCAAAAGAATTTCATAGTGTGGGGTCAGCATTGAAAACTCATAACACGAGTCACAAATGGTTAGAGGGGGAAGCAATGGGTTGGGAACTCTTATTTTCAACTAGCAAGTACAAAGACCTTCAACAAGTACTGGCACGATGTGGCTAGCGTGCACACTAACAAACCAAAGGATGCATACGTCACTGACTATGACCAAAGAAGTCCAGTATGTGTGGTCAACATTGACAACTCATAACAAGAGTAAAAAATGGTTAGAGGGGGAAACAATGGTTTGTGAATACTCTTTATTGACTAGAAAGTACAAAGACCGTAAATATGTAGTGGAACAGTGTGGCTACCATGCACAATGACCAACCAAAGCATGCATGTGTCACTGACTATGATTAAAGAATTCCACTATGTGTGGTCAACATTGACAACTCATAGCACGAGTGAGAAATGCTCAGAGGGGGAAACAGTAGTTTGGAAATACTAGATATCAACTAGCTAGTAGAAAGATCTGTTATAGGTAGTGGCACGGTGTGAATACCATGCACGATGACCAACCAAAGTAGGCATATGTCACTGACCATGACCAAAGAATGTCACTATGTGTGGTAAACTTGGACAACTCACAACACGAGTCACAAATGGTCAAGTTGAAAAACAATGGTCTGTTAATACTAGTTATTGACTAGCAAGTACAAAGACCTTCAATATGTAGTGGCAGAGTGTGGCAACCATGCACAGTGACCAACCAAAGTATGCATATGTGACTGACCATGACCAAAGAATTTCACTTCATGTGGTCAACGCTGACAACTCACAACACGAGTCACAGATAGTCAGAGGGGGGTAACAATGGTTTGAGAACACTAGCTATGAACTAGAAAGCAGAAAGACCTTCAATACGTAGTGACACGGCATGGCAACCACGTACAGTGACAAACCAAAGTAGGCATATGTCACCAACCATGACCGAAAGAATTTCGTAGTGTGTGGTCAACGTTGAAAACTCATAACACAAGTCACAAATGGTCAGAGGGGGAAACAATGCATTGGGAACACTAGTTATCAACTAGCAAGTACAAAGACCTTCAACAAGTAGTGGCACGGTGTGGCTAGCGTGCACAGTGATCAACCAAAGGATGCATACGTCACTGACTATGACCGAAGAAGTCCACTATGTGTGGTCAACATTGACAACTCATAACAGGAGTCACAAATGGTTAGAGGGAGAGACGATGGGTTGGAAACCCTATCTATTGACTAGAAAGGACAAAGAACTTCAATATGTAGTGGTACGGTGTGGCTACTATGCACACCAAACAACCAAACTAGGCATATGTCACTGACCATGACCAAATAATTTCAATATGGGTGGTCAATTTTCACAACCCATAACTGATACCCCCAATTTTGCCGCGCACTATTTTCCTCCGGCGCTCTTCGGTTCCGTGCCTGGTCAGTTCCGCGCCTCTTTGTTTCCGCGCTTGGTTTGTTCCGCGACTCCGTCGTTCCGCGGACCCGTGCAGCACTTGTTCGCTTCTTCTCCACCGCCTCTCCTGGTCTCCCGTGGATGCTTCACACCCTAGGGATCCCGCGTGTGGGTAGTGCTCCGCGACTCGCTCCTCATCAACACGAGAGTCCGCCACCTTGTGGCCTTTGACTCATCCGCCCGCGGAACCCCGTTCCGTGGTCGTGCGCAAGGCCGCGGAGTCGCTGGCAGCACCCTTCACCCTGCTTGCGTCCCCTGGTAGTGACAGCACTTTGTGGAATCCTTGTTAGACCCAGGATTGGAAGCGGATCGAGCGGTAAGATGTGCACACACTCAGAGAGGAAGAATTCTTTCTCTGCGGTGCACCTCTGCGGAGAGCACTTCTTTCGGTTCCTTAAGCAGCTGCGGATCTCAGAAGGGAAGCGAGAGTGTGAACCTGACTGACACTTGCGCGGATTAATGAGACATGAGGTGGCAATCTGATCCGGAACAAGTCGGGGAATCGGTCTTGCATTAAGTCAGATGGCACAAGATTAGATGGCAGATAGATTGCATTTTGTCATAGACAATAATTCCTCCACTACACCACCACTTTCTATTCACCAAAACTAGCTCTCTAAGTCTCCTTCTACCACACTCTCTTCGGACTCCGCGCAGTGCGTCAGGCGCACCGCGGGTCTCGTCCTTCATCACACACCAGACTACTCTATTTCCCTACTCTACTACTGCTTCTTCCTCTACTCCGCGGCTTGGATACACGCGGTCTTGTATTCTTCCTTGAATCTTCGTCTTCGCGCGGTGCGTCCTCCCGGTTCTCCTCCTTGATTTCCGATGTCCACCCTGGGCACTCATTGGCCGAGCTCCCTCCTGACATCCGTTTCTGCCGACGTGTGTCTTTGCACGTCCGAGGCTCCTGCTTCACTCCCACTTTTCCGTGGCTCGGTCCATGTTCTCTTTCCACCGCGGATTCTCACCGTGCCATCCCGCCCCTTCTTGGTTCTTCCACGGGCATCACTTCCAATGGCCGTAGAAAGGTTACCGTCCATTTTTGCTTCCTGGCGGCAACGTTTCCCGCTTCTCATCCTCCACCGCCAATGGATTCCACGCCACCCCACGCTGTACCGCAACCTTGTTGCAGGAGCCAGCACCCCTTGCGCATTCTCCATTGCTCCGCGGCCTCCCCTTCATCCTCCTCCGCGGATCTGTGGGTGCGGCCGCCTCTTTTCACGGACTTGTGGATCACGGTGACTCTCCTCCGCGGATCCATCTTCCTCCCAGCGGAGGTGTGGTGGATCTCCGCCTGACACTGATGCCCCCAATCCCCCCCTTTTCCAAGACTCTGTCCCAGAGTCTCCTCAGCGCAGCAGTCGTGTGAACTTCCCTTGAGGACCTGGCCGCTGCCGTAGCTGGCAAGGGCGGCAGTATGTCTCCGCTTCTCCGCCCTCCGGCTGATATCTCGCAGAGCATTCCTGATGCACATATAGCTGGCATCCCTCACACCTGGCTCCTGCAGTGATGTCTTCCGCGCCCAGTCTCTTTTTGCAGGCAGAGCAGTGCGGGATTCGTTCATATGTCCTGCAGCTGGTGCAGCGGTACACTGTTAGCCCCTCCTCATTCCTTCCCACCTCTCTGGCACACTGTGCGTGGGCCCATCCTCCACAGTGCTCACAGTGACATGCCGCCCCCGTAACGATCACCATGCACCCATTTCCGTAGCAACGCAGCCCGGAGTTTTCTGCTCCCCAATTCTCTTTTCTCGGCTGAGCAAGAAAGTGGAGGCAGGTCCAGACTCCTTCCTTGCCTCTCTTGCCGTAACTCTGGTGGCACATCCTCAAGCACATGCCACATCCTTTCCCGAACTCCGCCATCCCTTCCCGGCAGGCAGCGCATGCGGGTTCTCGGGTCTCCGCGATGAAGCTCAGGTAGCAGTCTGTTTCAAGGAGCTCGTTGCCCACATACTGGTGACATTGGCCCTTCCAAGCGGAGCTACCCGTTATGAGGTATTCACGCTGTGCAGACCTCGTGTAGACTGCACACCTTTCCCCATCTTGCACCGTTCTTAGGCATGTGGGACATGTTGCGGATTGATGCCCTTCCTCCCTCGGCATCTTTCCCTCCTCCGATTCTTCCTCTTCTTCCTCCTCGTTCATTCGAGGTGCCTTGCAGACTCCTCGTTCTTTCTCAATCTCCTCCCTGCACCTTCTGCACACCGTATCCCCACTTCGCCCTCCGCGCCCGTCATGAGGTCGTGCCAGGCAACCAGTGCAAACTTTCCGGAGGCATCCGCCACAATCCTGCACCGCCACTCCCACCACTGACCGCACTGGGTACATTTCTTTTCTTCTAGCTCCTTCCTTTTTCTTTCTTCTGCCGCGACCCGTCCCTCCGCTTGCCACTGCCTCATTGTGGCTCCGGAAACAGTGCGCGGACCTCTTCTTCGCTCAGGTGGCCCTTCTTCTTCCTCCTCCTCTTCCTCCTCCTCCTCCGCTTATGGGTCCCACCTTCTGCGGGGTGGTGCTCCTCCAGCGCCGGATCCTGCTCCCTCTTCCTCATCCTTTTTCTTTGCGGTCTCCTTCTCAGCGGCCTCCTTCAGGCACCGTAGGCAGGTGCGATTTCGTCCAATGCAAGTCTTGGAGGTTCCACCGGCATACTGGTGCGCGGGATTCCCGCACACCCGGCACACCAACTTTAGGAGTGGCTCAGCAGGGAGATTTTCT
>SZWC01009002.1:37413-49732 GCA_023375785.1 Penium margaritaceum | reverse complement strand
GACTGACTCCCTCGAGTTGGTTGGCTACTCTGATGCTGACTGGGCAGGTGACGTTGATGACCGCAAGTCAACATCAGGCTATGTTTTTGTGCTTGGTGGTGCAGCGGTGTCTTGGGCAAGCCGGAAGCAGGACAGTGTGGCTCTATCCAGCACTGAGGTAGAGTATATTGCGCTCGCGGAAGCCGCAAAGGAGGCACTATGGCTGCGGCGATTGCTCAAGGAGATTGGGATGCCGCAAAAGAAGCCAACGGCACTAAATGTTGACAACATGAGTACCATCAGCGTGACCAAGAACCCTGTGCTACACCGGAGGACCAAGCACATAGAGATCCGGCATCACTTTGCACAAGACCTTGTTGCAAAGGGTGATGTGGTGCTTGTGCACTGCGGCACAAAGCACATGCTTGCTGATGCCATGACAAAGGCGCAACCCAAGGACAGGCATGATGCTACTTGTATGGAGCTTGGGCTTTCCCAAGCCTCTTGAGTTGCAGGCTGAGCATGGACAACTGCCATGGGTGACGCGCAAGGGGGAGATTGTTGGAATGATGCTCCTCACCATGGCAGGAGTGACTCCAAAAACGAACACCAAAAAGACAAGCCTTATTGGCTTAGTGGTTAATGGTGTCCACCTCTCGAGGCAGGGGCCCGGGTTCAAGTCCCACAAGATGAAATTCTGCCCTGCCTCAAGGGAGGTGGAAAATAGATGCCAGGAAGCTAGCTCAACCTCTAGAGTTCCTCTTTAAGTTTCTAGAAGGCCAGGTGAGGGTCCAGGAAGGTGGCACACCTTCTAGAAGGGGTGACTTGTCCTACAAGGCATCTAGAGGTGTCTTGGTCTTCTGGACACCTTCCCTCCTACTAGAAGCAAGCTGAGGAATCTAGGAAGGGGCAGAAGCTTCTAGAGGAGGGAAGGGATGCCTTCCTAGGTGGGAAAAGGACAGCCTACCAAGGAGCACTCTAGAAGCCATAGAATCTGCTAGGAAGCTCCAAATCTGGCATGCTTTGGTGTTCTGGAAAGCTTAGATCAGTGGCTATAAAATGCCACTGCTTGTGAGCCTTGATCAAGTGTTAATTCCCATCCAATTGAGGACAAAACTATTGCCTCACTCTCTGACCAGATTTTGCNCAAGGCATCTAGAGGTGTCTTGGTCTTCTGGACACCTTCCCTCCTACTAGAAGCAAGCTGAGGAATCTAGGAAGGGGCAGAAGCTTCTAGAGGAGGGAAGGGATGCCTTCCTAGGTGGGAAAAGGACAGCCTACCAAGGAGCACTCTAGAAGCCATAGAATCTGCTAGGAAGCTCCAAATCTAGCATGCTTTGGTGTTCTGGAAAGCTTAGATCAGTGGCTATAAAATGCCACTGCTTGTGAGCCTTGATCAAGTGTTAATTCCCATCCAATTGAGGACAAAACTATTGCCTCACTCTCTGACCAGATTTTGCCATCCTTGGAACCAGTTGCCTCCACAGTTTTAGTCTCTCCAAAAACAGTTGGTGGTGTGAACCAGCCACTGCTAGGGACCCTCCAGGGTGCACACTCACCCTCAGGCCAACACTAGCTTGACGTTGTGGGCTCCACTCGTAGAGTTCACTGATGCTTGTGGGTTGGGCAGAATACCTTGCCCGCCCGGGGAAGTCTGGGTTTGATGTTCTGGTGCCTGACGCCTAGCTTGCGTTTGCTGCTGATGCTGCTGATCCTACCATGGTTGATTATAATACCGCTGCCACTGCTGCACCATAGGGTCTTGCTACATGGGGTCCGTGCGCGGAGCACCCTGTCGCTTGCACGGGCAGTCTCGAGCGATGTGCTCCAGGCTCTGGCAGGTGTAACACGCCTTCGGCTTGGGCTGAGAGGCCTGTGTTGCTGGTGCTAGAGTATGCAAATCTCCTCCTTGATTCTGTCGCGTAGATAGTTGCCGTGTGACAATGGCCGTGGCTTCTTGCACCGCGTCCTGCAGAGACTGGTAGCGTTCAGGGATTATCCGACTGCTGATCTCATCGGGAAGTGCGCGGATGAGATTCTGCAGCAGGACCCACAGCGGGAGTCCTTCCCCTTGAGGGCTCTTTGCGACTGACGCCAAAGTGAGGAACTGATCCAAAAACCTGCGGATGTCGATGTCCTTCCGCATGACTTCCTTTTCAATCTTGCGGAGTGCTTCTTCCTTGGTCAGCCGCTTGAAACGCTCGATCAGCGCGTTGCCAAAGTCCTCAAAGGAGTTGAACGGCGCTCGTGTATTATACCAGTCCTCCGCAGCACCCTGCAGATGGAGCTCCGCGGTGGCCAGACAAAGATCTGGTGGAATCCGCCCTATGTTTGCATGTATAGTGATCTGCTTCAACCATGTCCATGGGTCTTCTTCAGGGGTCCCCTTGAAGATCTCCAGCCGCGGAATGTTAGCTGGTTGCACGCGTATGGACTACAGCTGGGGCAGAGTGTTTTGGTTAGCCATGGATGTTACCGCGGGAAGCGGATATGAGGCTGCGGCCGCCGAATAACCCACGTGGCTAGTTTGTGGCTGCCCCTGGGGTGCTGGTGTGGGATTGCTCATTGGAGCTGCCGCCAAAAGGGTATAGTAGTGAGTCGCAGGGGTTGTCTGCGTCGCGTAGGGTGCGGAGTAGAAGGTAGTCCCAAGGGCGGTGTCTGCGTGCTCGGTGCGGCAGGGGCCGTGGGTCCTGGCAGCGAGTAGCCCTGAGGTAGAGGGTGTGACACTGCGGAGTGGTAGAGCGGGGTGGTGGTACGTACTATAAGGGTTGCAGTGGTCCCTGGATTTGGCGGGAGCGCAGGATAGGCGGAGTGGGGCACAATCGTTTGTACCTGGCTGGTATGTGGTGGTGTATGGACTGTAATTCCAGCTGACGCGGTACCCATCGGCTGCTGATGATAGAATGGGTGTCCAACCGTCACGGGCATCAATTGCGCCGTCATAGGGACTGGCGGTTGCTGTGGTGGTGTCTGCTGCATAGGGGCCTGCGGCGTCACTCCCGCCGCGGAGGGCGTGGCCCATGAGCCCATCATCATCCATCCTGGCGGGGCTATGGCAGAGGAGGTTGTTAGAGATCCCGCGTACGGCAAAGCCCCTGGTAATCCTGGGTTGGGCTGAGGCTGGGGCCCTGTGAGAGGCTGATGGATTGCGTGTAGTGGCTGCGGAGCCAGGAGGGGTTGATGCACCATCCCCCCTCTCTGTTCCCCCTGTGGTGTCCCTTGCCATCCTGCAAATTGTGGGTTGTGGCTTGCCGTTGCCCTCACACTTGGTGTTACTGGGGTGTCCACGGCAGTCCACCGCGGATTCACCTGGAGGGATACTTCTTCCATCGCAATGGACAGTCCAGCTCCGGCTGTCTGATCCACCGCCGCCTGTTCTGCTGTGGGTGGGTGGGGCAGCTGTTCCGTCTCTGGCATGGCAGGCGGCATGCCGAACTGTTCGGTGGATACTTCCTACAGTGGCTGCCTCACCCCCTTTTCTCCCTTTGCTCAAGGTGAGCGTTCCGTGGGCCTGTATCCCAGCTGCGGTTGGTGGCGGTGGGCAGCCCCCAAGGTTGGCTCCCTAGAGACATATGGTGGCGGGGAGGTTTCCGTCCCTGCTAGAGACGCGGACGGCAAGTAATCCTCCTCTACCGCCCATGGCGGCTGCCTTCTGCCGCGCTGCTGGTAGACGGGTCCTTGGTATGCCAGGGACCTCCCGGTCTCGGAGAGTCCGTCTGCTGGCGGTGGCACATTGGAAAACCACCTGTGCTCCATAGAGTCGTTGGCTTGGAGGTGGTGGGTTCCGCGCACATCTTGGCTGTGTACGCTTTCCACCTCCACGCAAACCTGCAGCGCGTTCATGATGCGCCGCCAGTGTAGCTGTTCCAGCCACTCGGTAACTCTTCGGTGCTGTCCCAGTGGATCCGCGCCCGGCGACGAACTCACGGGCATGCGAGAGGGCGTGGGCGAGGTGTCCCTACTGTCCGCCTGTGTGGCTGCTCGCCGCGGCAGGAAGTGGCGTGTGGGAGTTTGCTGTGCATAAAACTGGTACCGCCTTCGCGTGTCCCGGTGCACGAAACTGGCTGCCGACATGTATGACTGAATCTGAAGGCTCGTGCAGTTCTGCTGACGAAGAGCGAAGAACTGTCCAAGCTCACCGCACCATGACACTGATACCCCCAATTATGCCGCGCACTATTTTCCTCCGGCGCTCTCCGGTTCCGTGCTTGGTCAGTTCCGCGCCTCTTTGATTCCACGCTTGGTCTGTTCTGCGACTCCGTCATTCCGCGGATCCGTGTAGCACTTGTTTGCTACTTCTCCAACGCCTCTCCTGGTCTTCCGTGGATGCTTCACACCCTAGGGATTCCGCGTGTGGGTAGTGCTCCGCGACTCGCTCCTCACCAACAGGAGAGTCCGCCACCTTGTGGCCTCTGACTCTTCCGCCCACGGAACCCCGTTTCGTGGTCGTGCGCAAGGCCGCGGAGTCGCTGGCAGCACCCTTCACCCTGCTTGCGTTCCCTGGTAGTGACAGCACTGAGTGGAATCCTTGTTAGACCCAGGATTGGAAGCGGATCGAGCGGTAAGATGTGCACACACTCGGAGAGGAAGAATTTGTCCTCCGCGGTGCACCTCCGCGGAGAGCACTTCTTTGCGCTCCTTAAGTAGCTGCAGATCTCAGAAGGGAAGCGAGAGTGTGAACCTGACTGACACTTGCGCGGATTAATGAGACATGAGGTGGCAATCTGATCCGGAACAAGTCAGGGAATCGAGCTTGCATTAAGTCAGATGGCACAAGATTAGATGGCAGATAGATTGCGTTTTGTCACAGACACTAATTCCTCCACTACACCACCACTTTATATTCACCAAATCTAGCTCTCTAAGTCTCCTTCTACCACACTCTCTTCGGACTCCGCGCGGTGCGTCAGGCGCACCGCGGGTCTCGTCCTTCATGACACACCAGACTACTCTATTTCCCTACTCTATTAGTGCTTCTTCCTCTACTCCGCGGCTTGGGTGCACGCGGTCTTGTATTCTTCCTTGAATCTTCGTCTTCGCGCGGTGCGTCCTCCCGGTTCTCCTCCTTGATTGCCGGTGTCCACCCTGGGCACTCATTGGCCAAGCTCCTTCTCGACATCCGGTTCTGCCGACGTGTGTCTTTGCACGTCCGACGCTCCTGCTTCACTCCCACTTTTCCGCGGCTCGGTCCATGTTCTCTTTCCACCGCAGATTATCACCCTGCCATCCCGCCCCTTCTTGGTTCTTCCGCGGGCATCACTTCCAATGGCCGCAGAAAAGTTACCGTCCATTTTTGCTTCCTGGCGGCAACTTTTCCCGCTTCTCATCCTCCACCAGCAATGGATTCCGCGCCACCCCACGCTCTACCGTAACCTTGTTGCGGGAGCCAGCACCCCTTGCGCATTCTCCATTGCTCCGCGGCCTCCCCTTCATCCTCCTCCGCGGATCTGTGGGCGCGGCCGCCTCTTTTCGCGGACTTGTGGGTCGCGGCGACTCTCCTCCGCGGATCCATCTTCCTCCCAGCGGAGGTACGGTGGATCTCCGCCTGACAATACCACGAGTCACAAATGGTCAAAGGGGGAAAAACTGGTCTAGAGATAACAGTTTTCAACTAGCAAGTACAACGACCTTCCATTTGTAGTAGCACGGTGTGGCTACCATGCACAATAATCGACCAAAGTAGGCATATGTACTGCCTTTGACCAAAGAAATCCGCTGTGTGTAGTCAACGTTGACAACTCATAATACGAGTCACAAATGGTCAGAGGGGGAAACAATGGTTTGGGAACACCATGTATCAACTAGCAAGCACAAGGACCTTCAATAAGTAGTGGCACGGTGTGGGTTCCATGTACAATGACCAACCAAAGTAGGTATATGTCACTGACCATGTCCAAAGAATGTCACCATGTGTGGTTAACTTTGACAACTCATAACACAAGCCAAAAATGGTAAGAGGGAGAAACAATGCTTTGTGAATACTAGTTATTGACTAGCAAGTACAAAGACCTTCAATATGTAGTGGCGCAGTGTGGCTACCATGCATAATGACAAACCAAAGCATGCATGTGTCATTAACTATGATGAAAGAATTCTTCTATGTATGGTTAACATTGACAACTCATAACATGAGTCACAAGTGTTCAAAGGGGGAAATAATAGTTTAGAAATACTAGATATAAACTACCTAGTACAAAGATCTGCTATAAGTAGTGGCATGGTGTAGATACCATGCACGATGACCAACCAAAGTAGGCATATGTCACTGACCATGACCAAAGAATGTCAGTATGTGTGGTAAGCTTTGACAACTCATAACATGAGTCACAAATGGTCAGAGTGAAAAACAATGGTTTGTGAATACTAGTTATCAACTAGCAAGTGCAAATACCTTCAATACGTAGTGGGAGAGTGTGGCAAACACACAGAATGACCAACCAAAGTATGCATGTCCCTGACCATGATCAACAAATTCTGCTTCATCTGGTCAACGTTGACAACTCACAACAAGACGTACAGATAGTCAGAGGGTGGTAACAATGGTTTGGGAACACTAGCTATCAACTAGAGAGCACAAGGACCTTTCAAAACGTAGTGAGATGGCGTGGAAACCGTGTACAGTGACAAACCAAAGTAGGCATATGTCACTGACCATGACCAAAAGAATTTCACCGTGTGTGGTCAACGTTGAAACCCATAACACCAGTCACAAATGGTCAGAGGGAGAAACAATGCATTGGGAACACAAGTTATCAACTAGCAAGTACAAAGACCTTCAACAAGTAGTGACACGGTGTGGCTAGCATGCACATTGAAGAACCAAAGGATGCATACGTCACTGACTATGACCAAAGAAGTCCACTATGTGTGGTCAACATTGACAATTCATAACACGAGTCACAAATGGTCAGATGGAGAGACAATGGGTTGGGAACCCTATGTTGACTAGAAAGGACAGATAACGTCAATACGTAGTAGCACGGTGTGGCTACTATGCACATCGAATAACCAAACTAGGCATATGTCACTGACAATGACCAAAGAATTTCCATATGTGTGGTCAACGTTCACCACCCATAACACGAGTCACAAACGGTCAGCGGGGGAAACAATGGTCTGGGAATATCAGTTTTCAACTAGCAAGTACAACGAACTTCAATCAGTAGTAGCACGCTGTGGCTACCATGCACAATGATCGACCAAAGTACGCATATGTACTACCTTTGACGAAAGAAACACGCTGTGTGTGGTTAACGTTGACAACTCATAATACGAGTCACAAATGGTCAGAGGGGGGAACAATGGTTTGGGAACACCAGGTTTCAACTAGCAAGCACAAGGACCTTCAATATGTAGTGGCATGCTGTGGCTACCATGCACAATGACCAACAAAACTAGACATGTGTGACTGACAATGGCCAAAGAATGTCACTATGTGTGGTTAACTTTGAAAACTCATAACACGAGTAAAAATTTGTCAGAGGGGGAAACAACAGTTTGTGAATACTAGTGATCGACTAGCAAGTCCAAAGACTGTCAATATGTAGAAGAACAGTGTTGCTACCATGCACAATGACCAACCAAAGCATGCATGTGTCACTGACTATGGTGAAAGAATTCCACTCTGCGTGGTCAACATTGACAACTCATAAAACGAGTCAAAAATGTTCAGAGGGGGAAACAATAATTTGAAAATACTAGATATAAACTAGCTAGTACAAAGATCTTCTATAGGTAGTGGCATGGTGTGGATACGCTGCACGATGACAAACCAAAGCAGGCATATGTCACTGACCATGACCAAAGAATGTCACTATGTATTGTTAGCTTTGACAACTCATAACAACCGTGAAAAGTGTTCAGAGTGGGAAACACTGGTTTGTGAATACTAGTTATCCACTAGCAAGTACAAATACCTTCAATATATAGTTGCACAGTGTAACTACCATGCACAGTGACTAACCAAAGAATGCATATGTTACTGACCATGACCAACGAATTTCACTTCATGTGGTCAACGTTGACAACTAACAACATGAGTCACACATAGTCTGAGGGGCGTAACAATTCTTTGGGAACACTAGCTATCAACTGGAAAGCACAAAGACCTATCAATGTGTAGTGACACGGCGTGAAAACCATGAACAGTGACAAACCAAAGTAGGCATATGTCACTAACCATGACAAAAGGAATTTCACTGTGTGTGGTCAACTTTGAAAACTCATGACACGAGTCACAAATGCTTAGATGGGGAAACAATGGGTTGGGAACACTAGTTATCAACTAGCAAGTACAAAGACCTTCTTCAACAAGTAGTGGCACGGTGTGGCTAGCGTGCACAGTGACCAACCAAAGGATGCATACGTCACTGACTATGACCAAAGAAGTCCACTATGTGTGGTCAACATTGACAACTCATAACATGAGTCACAAATGGTGAGAGGGAGAGACAATGGGTTGGGAACACTAGTTATCAACTAGCAAGTACAAAGACCTTCAATATGTAGTGGCAAAGTGTGGCTACCGTGCACAGTGGCCAACCAAAGTATGCATATGTCACTGACCATGACCAAAGAATGTCACTATGTGTGGTCAACATTGACAACTCATGACACGAGTCACACATGCTCAGAGGGAGAAACAATAGTTTGGAGATACTAGATATCAACAAGCTAGTACAAAGATCTGCTATAGGTAGTAGCACGGTGTGGATACCATGCACTATGAACAACCAAAATAGGCATATGTCACCGACCATGACCAAAGAATGTCACTATGTGTGGTCAACATTGACAACTCATGACACGAGTCACACATGCTCAGAGGGAGAAACAATAGTTTGGAGATACTAGATATCAACAAGCTAGTACAAAGATCTGCTATAGGTAGTAGCACGGTGTGGATACCATGCACTATGAACAACCAAAATAGGCATATGTCACCGACCATGACCAAAGAATGTCACTATGTGTGGTCAACATTGACAACTCATGACACGAGTCACACATGCTCAGAGGGAGAAACAATAGTTTGGAGATACTAGATATCAACAAGCTAGTACAAAGATCTGCTATAGGTAGTAGCACGGTGTGGATACCATGCACTATGAACAACCAAAATAGGCATATGTCACCGACCATGACCAAAGAATGTCACTATGTGTGGTCAACATTGACAACTCATGACACGAGTCACACATGCTCAGAGGGAGAAACAATAGTTTGGAGATACTAGATATCAACAAGCTAGTACAAAGATCTGCTATAGGTAGTAGCACGGTGTGGATACCATGCACTATGAACAACCAAAATAGGCATATGTCACCGACCATGACCAAACAATGTCACTATGTGTTGTAAACTTTGACAACTCATTACACGAGTCACAAATGGTCAGAGTGGGAAAAAATGGTTTGTGAATCCTAGTTATTGACTAGCAAGTACAAAGACCTTCAATATGTAGTGGCAAAGTGTGGCTACCGTGCACAGTGGCCAACCAAAGTATGCATATGTCACTGACCATGACCAAAGCATTTCACTTCATGTGGTCAACGTTGACAACTCACAACACGAGTCACAGATAGTCAGAGGGGGGTAACAATGGTTTGGGGACACTAGCTCTAAACTAAGAAAGCACAAAGACCTTCAATACGTAATGACACGGCGTGGCAACCATGTACAGTGACAAACCAAAGTAAGCATATGTCACTAACCATGACCAAAAGAATTTCACAGTGCGTGGTCAACGTTGAAAACTCATAACACGAGTCACAAATGGTCAGAGGGGGAAACAATGGGTTGGGAAGACTAGTTATCAACTAGCAAGTACGGAGACCTTCAAAAAGTAGTGGCACGGTGTGGCTAGCATGTACAGTGAGCAACCAAAGGATGCATACGTCACTAACTATGACGGAAGAAGTCCACCATGTGTGGTCAACATTGACAATTCATAACACGAGTCACAAATGGTCACAGGGAGAGACAATGGTTTGGGAACACTATGTATTGACTAGAAAGGACAAAGAACTTCAATACATAGAGGCACGGTGTGGCTATTATTCACACCAAACAACCAAACTAGGCATATGTCACTGACCATGACTAAAGAATTTCAGTATGGGTGGTCAACGTTCACCACCCACGAGTCACAAACGGTCAGAGGCAGAAACAATGGTCTAGGAATATTCGTTTTCAACTAGCAAGTACAACAAACTTCAATCAGTAGTAACACGGTGTGGCAACCATGCACAATGACCGACCAAAGTAGGCATATGTACTGCCTTTGATTGAAGAAATCCGCTATGTGTGGTCAACGTTGACAACTCATAATACGAGTCACAAATGGTCAGAGGGGGAAACAATGGTTTGGGAACACCAGGTGTGAACGAGCTAGCACAAGGGCTTTCAATACATAGTGCCACAGTGTGGCTACCATGTACAATGAAGAACCAAACTAGGCATATGTCACTGACCATGACCAAAGAATGTCACTATGTGTGGCCAACTTTGACAACTCATAACACGAGTCAAAAATGGTCACAGGGGGAAACCATGGTTTGTGAATACTAGTTATTGAGGAGCAAGTTCAAAGACCTTCAATATGTAGTGGAACAGGGTGGCTACCATACATTATGACCAACCAAAGCATGCATGTGTCACTGACTATGGCGAAAACATTCCACTATGTGCGGTCAATACTGACAACTCATAACACGAGTCACAAATGCTTAGAGGGGGAAATAATAGTTTGGAACTACTAGATATCATCTAGCTAGTACAAATACCTGCTATAGGTAGAAGCACGGTGTGGATACCATGCACGATGACCAACCAATTTCATGTCACTGATCATGGCCAAAGAATGTCACCATGTGTTGTAAACTTAGATAACTCATGATACGATTCACAAATGGTCAGAATGGGACACAATGGTTTGTGAATACTAGTTATCGACTAGCAAGTAGATGTACCTTCAATATGTAGTGGCACAGTGTGGCTACCATGCACTGTGACCAACCAAAGTATGCATGTGTCACTGACCATGACCAACGAATTTCACTTCATGTAGTCAACATTGACAACTCACAACATGAGTCACGGATAGTCAGAGGAGGGTAACAATGGTTTGGGAACACTAGCTATCAACTGGAAAGCACAAAGACCTTCATTACGTAGTGACACGGCATGGCAACCATGTACAGTGACAAACCAAAGTAGGTATATGTCACTAACCATGACCAAAGGATTTTTACAGTGTGTGGTCAACATTGAAAACTCATAACACGAGTCAAAAATGGTATGAGGGGAAAACAATGGGTTGGAAACACTTATAATCAACTAGCAAGTACAAATACGTTCAACGAGTAGTGGCACGGTGTGGCTAGCTAGCATAGTGACCAATTAAAGGATGCATAGGTCACTGACTATGACCAAAGAAGTCCACTATGTGTGGTCAATATTGACAACTCATAGCACCAGTCACAAATGTTCAGAGGGAGAGACAGTGGTGTGGGAACCAGATGTATCGACTAGAAAGGAAAAAGAACTTCAATAGGTAGTTGTATGGTGTGGCTACTATGCACACCAAACAACCAAACTAGGCATATGTCATTGATCATGACCAAAGAATTTCAGTATGGGTGGTCAATGTTCACAACCAATAGCACAAGTCACAAATGGTCAGAGGGGGAGACAATGGTTTCAAAACACCAGATATCTTGTAGCAAATACAAAGACCTTTCGTATGTATTGGTACGGTGTGGCTCCCGTGCACAATGACCTATCCAAGTAGGCATACATCACTGATCATGACCAAAGAAGTTAAGTGTGTGGGGCCAACGTTGACAACTCATAATACAAGTCAAAAATGGTCAGAGGGAGAAAAAATGGTTTGGGAATACTCGGTATTGACTAGCAAGTACAAAGATCTTTAATAAGTAGTGGCACGGTGTGGCTACCATGCGCAATGATAAACCAAAGTATGTTTGTGTCACTGAATATTATCAAAAGAATTTCATTGTGTGTAGTCAACTTCCCTTCTTACGGCTGATCAATCGGAGCAATGGTTGAGAAGTTGTTCACGCTCAAAGTTGCAAAATCTGAAATTCTGTCCGTGTCAATTGTTTATGATTAGAATGACTTTGTTTTTATTCATAATTTTGAAAAATACCCTCTAATGTTACACACCCTTATTTTATGCCCATAGGAACTCCTATAATATCATTTGGACATCATATGAACACCATCTGAGTTGGCTTAGTGCATATAGAGTTAGATTCTAGAGCGGTAGGTCCTGGGTTTGAGTCCTTGTACGCACGATATAGAGTAGGCTTGCGATCTC
>SZWC01009002.1:13360-37333 GCA_023375785.1 Penium margaritaceum | reverse complement strand
ATGCATGTGTCACTGACTATGACGAAAGAATTCCACCATGTGTGGTCAACATTGACAACTCATAGCACGAGTCACAAATGTTCATAGGGGGAAATAATAGCTTGGAAATACTAGATATCAACTAGCTAGTACAAAGATCTACTATAGGTAGTGGGACGGTGTGGATACCATGCACGATAACCAACCAAAGTAGGCATATGTTACGGACCATGACCAAAGAATGTCACTATGTGTGGTAAACTTTGACAACTCATAACATGGGTCACAAATGGTCAGAGTGGAAAACAATGGTTTGTGAATACTAGTTATCGACTAGCAAGTACAAAGACTGTCAATATGTAGTGGCACAGTGTGGCTACCATGCACAGTGACCAACCAAAGTATGAATATGTCACTGACCATGACCATTGAATTGCACTTCATGTGGTCAACGTTGACAACTCACAACACGAGTCACAGATAGTCAAAGGGGGATAACCATGGTTTGAGAATACTAGCTATCAAGTAGAAAGCACAAAGACCCTCAATACGTAGTGACACGACGTGGGAACCATGTACAGTGACAAACCAAAGTAGGCATATGTCACCAACCATGACCAAAAGAATTTCACAGTGTGTGGTCAATGTTGAAAACTCATAACACGAGTCACAAATAGTCAGAGGGGGAAACAATGGGTTGAGAACACTAGATATGAACTAGAAATCACTGGGACCTTCAACAAGTAGTGGCAGGGTGTGGCTAGCGTGCACAGTGACCAACCAAAGGATTCATACGTCACTGCCTATGACCGAAGAGGTCCACCATGTGTGGTCAACATTGACAACTCATAACACGAGTCACAAATGAGTGAGAGACAATGGTTTGGGAAACCTATGTATCAACTAGAAAGGACAAGGAACTTCCAAACGCAGTGGCACGGTGTGGCTACTATGCACACCGAACACCCAAACTAAGCATATGTCACTGACCATGACCAAAGAATTTCAATATGGGTGGCCAACGTTATTCACCCATAACACGAGTCATAAATGGTCAGCAGGGGAAAACATGGTCTGGGAAGATCTGTTTTCAACTAGCAAGTACAATGAACTTCAATCAGTGGTAGCACGGTGTGGCAACCATGCACAATGATTGACAAAAGTAGGCATATGTATTGCCTTTGACCAAAGAAATCCGCTGTGTGTGGTCAACGTTGACAACTCATAATACGAGTCACAAATGGTCAGAGGGGGAAACAATTGTTTGGGCATACCAGGTATGTACTAGCAAGCACAAGGACCTTCAATACGTAGTGGCATGGTGTGGCTACCATGTACAATCCAACCAAACTAGGCATGTGTCACTGACCACGACCAAAGAATGTCACTATGTGTGGTCAACTTTGACAACTCATAACACGAGTCAACAATGGTCAGAGGGGGAAACAATGGTTTGTGAATACTAGTTATTGACTAGCAAGTACAAAGACCTTCAATATGTAGTGGAACAGTGTGGCTACCATTCACAATGACCCACCAAAGCATGCATGTGTCACTGAATATGGCAAAAGAATACCAGTATGTGTGGTCAACATTGACAACTCATAACACGAGTCACAAATGTTCAGAGGGGGAAACAATAGTTTGGAAATGATAGATATCAACTAGCTAGTACAAAGATCTGCTATAGGTAGTGGCACAGTCTGGATACCATGCACGATGATCAACCAAAGATGGCATATATCACTGACCATGACCAAAGAATGTCACTATGTGTTGTAAACTTTGACAACTCATAACATGAGTCACAAATGGTCAGAGTGGGAAACAATGGTTTGTGAATACTAGTTTTCAACTAGCAAGTACAAATACCCTCAATATGTAGTAGCACAGTATGGCTACCATGGACAGTGACAAACCAAAGTATGCATATGTCACTTACCATGAGTAAAAAATCTCCCTTCATGTGGTCAACGTTGACAACTCACAACACGAGTCAGAGATAGTGAGAGGGGGGTAACAATGGTTTGGGAACACTAGCTGTCAACTGGAAAGCACAAGGACCTTCAATGCGTAGTGACACGGCATGGCAACCATGTCCAATGACAAACCAAACTAGGCATATGTCACTAACCATGACCAAAATAGTTTCACAGTGTGTGGTCAATATTGAAAACTCATAACACAAGTCACAAATGGTTAAAGGGGGAAAAAATGGGTTGGGAACACTAGTTATCAACTAGCAAGTACAAAGACCTTCAACAAGTAGTGGCACCGTATGGCTAGCGTGCACAGTGATCAACCAAAGGATGCATATGTCACTGAGTATGACCGAAGAATTCCACCATGTGTGGTCAACATTTAAAACTCATAACACGAGTCACAGATGGTCAGAGGGAGAGACAATGGTCTGGGAACCCTATGTAATGACTAGAAAGGACGAAGAACTCCATTACATAGTGGCACGGTGTGGCTACGATGCACACCGAACAACCAAGCTAGGCATATGTCACTGACCATGACCAAAGAATTCTAATATGGGTTGTCAACGTTTACCAACCATAACACGAGTCACAAACGGCCAGAGGGGGAAACATTGGTCTGGAAATATGAGTTCTAAACTAGCAAGTACAATGACCTTCAATCAGTAGTAGCACAGTGTGGCTACCATGCACAATGACCGACCAAAGTTCGCATATGTACTGCCTTTGACCAAAAACATCTGCTGTGCGTGGTCAACGTTGACAACTCATAATACGAGTCACAAATGGTCAGAGGGAGAAACAATGGTTTGGGAACACCAGGTTTTAAGTAGCAAGCACAAGGACCTTCAATAAGTAGTGGCACGGTGTGGCGACCATGTTTAATGACCAACCAAAGTAGGCATATGTCACTGACCATGTCCAAAGAATGTCACTATGTGTGGTCAACTTTGACAACTCATAACACGAGCCAAAAATGGTCAGAGGGGGCAACAATGGTTTGTGAATACTAGGTTTTAACTGGCAAGTACAAAGACCTTTAATATGTAGTGGCACAGTGTGGCTACCATGCACAATAACAAACCAAAGCAGGCATGTGTCATTGACTATGATGAAAGAATTCCACTATGTGTGGTCAACATTGACAACTCATGACACGAGTCACAAGTGTTCAAAGGAAGAAACATTAGTTTGGAGATACTAGATATCAACTAACTAGTACAAAGATCTTCTATAGGTAGTGGCACGGTGTGGATACCATGCACGATGACCAACCAAAGTAGGCATATGTCACTGACCATGACCAAAGAATGTCACTATGTGTGGGAAACTTGGACAACTCATAACACAAGTCACAAATGGTTAGAGTGGGAAACAATGGTTTGTCAAATCCAAGTTATCGACTAGCAAGTACAAGGACCTTCAATTTGTTGCAACACAGTGTGGCTACCATGCACAGTGACCAACCAAACGATGCATATGTCACTGACCATGACCAACGAATTTCACTTCATGTAGTCAACGTTGACAACTCACAACACGAGTCAAAGATAGTCAGTGGGGGTTAACAATGGTTTTGGAACACTAGCTATCAACTAAAAAGAACAAAGATGTTCAATACGTAGTGACACGGCGTGGCAACCATGTACAGTGACGAACCAAAGTAGGCATTTGTCACTGATCATGACCAAAAGAGTTTCACCGTGTGTGGTCAACGTTGAAAACTCATAACACGAGTCAGAAATGGTCAGACGGGGAAACAATGGGTTGGGAACACTAGTTATCAACTAGCAAGTACAAAGACCTTCAACAAGTACTGGCACGGTGTGGCTAGCGTGCACAGTGACCGACCAAAGGATGCACAAAAAGGATGCATACATCACTGACTATGACCAAAGAATGTCACTATGTGTGGTCATCTTTGACAACGCATAACAGGAGTAAAAAATGGTCAGAGGGGGAAACATTGGATTGTGAATACTAGTTATTGACAAGCAAGTACAAAGACCTTCAATATGTAGTGGAACAGTGTGGCTACAATGCAGAATGACCAACCGAACATGCATATGTCACTAACTATGGCGAAAGAATTCCACTATGTGTGATCAACACTAACAACTCATTGTATGAGCCACAAAGTTTCAGAGGGGGAAACAATAGTTTGGAAATACTGGATATCAACTAGCTAGTACAAAGATCTGCTAAAGGTTGGGGCACGATGTGGATACCATGCACAATGACCAACCAAAATAGGCATATGTCACCGACCATGACCAAAGAATGTCACTAGGTGTTGTAAACTTTGACAACTCATAACATGAGTCACAAATGGTCAGAGTGGGAAACAATGGTTTGTGAATACTAGTTATAAACTAGCAAGAACAAATACCTTCAATATGTAGAAAGGGACAGTGTCGCAACCATGCACATTGACAAACCAAAGTAGGCATATGTCACTAAAGAGGAAAGAGGCAAAAGGCAAAGGGCAAAAGGCAAAAGGCAAAAGGCAAAGGGAAAAAGGCAAAAGGTAAAAGGCAAGAGGTAAAAGGAAAAAGGCAAAAGGCAAAAAACGAAAGGAAAAAAGGCAAAAGACAAACGGAAAAAGGCAAAAGGCAAAAGGCAAAAGGCAAAAGGCAAAAGGCAAAAGGCAAAAAACAGAAGGCAAAAGGCAAAAGGCAAAAGGCAAAAGGCAAAAGGCAAGAGGCAAAAGGCAAAAGGCATAAGGCAAAAGGCAAAAGGCAAAAGGTAAAAGGCAAAAGGCAAAAGGAAAAGGCAAAAGGCAAAAGGCAAAAAACAGAAGGCAAAAGGTAAAAGGCAAACGGCAAGAGGCAAGAGGCAAAAGGCAAAAGGCATAAGGCAAAGGGCAAGACTCAAAAGGCAAAGGCAACAGGCAAAATGCAAAAGGACAAAGGAAAAGGGCAAAAGGAAAAACACAGAAGGCAACAGGCAAAAGGCAAAAGGAAAAAGCTAAAAGGCAAAAGGCAAAAGGAAAAAGGCAAAAGGCAAGAGGCAATAAGTAAAAGACAAAAGGCAAACAGCAAAAGGCAGAAGGCAAAAGGCAAAAGGCAAAAGGCAAAAGGCAAAAGGCGAAAGGCAAGAGGAAAAAGGCAAAAGGCACAAGGCAAATTGCAAAAGGCAAAAGGAAAAAGGCAAAGGGAAATAGGCAAAAGGCAAAAGGCAAAAGGAAAAAAGCAAAAGGCAAAAGGCAAAAGGAAACATGAGAACGGCAACAGGCAAAAGGAGAAAGGAAAAAGGAGAAAGGCAAGAGGCAAAAGGCAAAATGCAAAAAGGCAAAAGGCAAAAGGGAAAAGCCAAAAGCCAAAAGGCAAAAGGCAAAAGCCAAAAGGCAAAGAGAAAGAGGCAAAAGGCAAAAGGCAAGAGGCAAGAGGCAAAAGACAAGAGGCAATAGGCAAAAGGCAAATAGCAAAAGGCAAAAGGCAGGAGGCAAAAGGCAAAAGGCAAAAGGCGAAAGGAAAAAGGCAAAAGGCAAGACGAAAGAGGCAAAGGGCAAAAGGAAAAAGGCAATAGGCAAAAGGCAAAAGGCACTAGGCAAAACACAAAAGGCAAAGGGAAAAAGGAAAAATGCAAAAGGCAAAAGGCAAAAGGAAAAAGTCAAAGAGCAAAGCGCAAAGGCAAAAGGCAAGAGGCGAAAGGCAGAAGGCACAAGGCAAAATGAAAAAGGCAAAAGGCAAAAGGAAAAAGGCAAAAGGCAAAGGAAAAAAAAAAAGGCAAAGCAAAAAAGGCAAAAGGCAAAAGGCGAAAGGCGAAAGGCAAAAGGCGAAAGGCGAAAGGCAAAAGGCGAAAGGCGAAAGGCAAAAGGCGAAAGGCGAAAGGCAAAAGGCGAAAGGCGAAAGGCAAAAGGCGAAAGGCGAAAGGCAAAAGGCGAAAGGCGAAAGGCAAAAGGCGAAAGGCGAAAGGCAAAAGGCGAAAGGCGAAAGGCAAAAGGCGAAAGGCGAAAGGCAAAAGGCGAAAGGCGAAAGGCAAAAGGCGAAAGGCGAAAGGCAAAAGGCGAAAGGCGAAAGGCAAAAGGCGAAAGGCGAAAGGCAAAAGGCGAAAGGCGAAAGGCAAAAGGCGAAAGGCGAAAGGCAAAAGGCGAAAGGCGAAAGGCAAAAGGCGAAAGGCGAAAGGCAAAAGGCGAAAGGCGAAAGGCAAAAGGCGAAAGGCGAAAGGCAAAAGGCGAAAGGCGAAAGGCAAAAGGCGAAAGGCGAAAGGCAAAAGGCGAAAGGCGAAAGGCAAAAGGCGAAAGGCGAAAGGCAAAAGGCGAAAGGCGAAAGGCAAAAGGCGAAAGGCGAAAGGCAAAAGGCGAAAGGCGAAAGGCAAAAGGCGAAAGGCGAAAGGCAAAAGGCGAAAGGCGAAAGGCAAAAGGCGAAAGGCGAAAGGCAAAAGGCGAAAGGCGAAAGGCAAAAGGCGAAAGGCGAAAGGCAAAAGGCGAAAGGCGAAAGGCAAAAGGCGAAAGGCGAAAGGCAAAAGGCGAAAGGCGAAAGGCAAAAGGCGAAAGGCGAAAGGCAAAAGGCGAAAGGCGAAAGGCAAAAGGCGAAAGGCGAAAGGCAAAAGGCGAAAGGCGAAAGGCAAAAGGCGAAAGGCGAAAGGCAAAAGGCGAAAGGCGAAAGGCAAAAGGCGAAAGGCGAAAGGCAAAAGGCGAAAGGCGAAAGGCAAAAGGCGAAAGGCGAAAGGCAAAAGGCAGAAGGCAGAAGGCAAAAGGCAAAAGGACAAATGAAAAATGCAAAAGGAAAAAGGCAAAAGGCAACAGGCAAGAGGCAAAAGGAAAAAGGCAAAAGGCAAAAGGCAAAAGGCAAAAGGCAAAAGGCAAAAGGCAACATGTAAAAGATAAAAGGCCAACGGCAAAAGGCAGAAGGCAAAGAGCAAAAGGCGAAAGGCAAAAGGAAAAGGGCAAAAGAAAAAATGCAAAAGGCAAAAGACAAAAGGAAAAAGGCAAAAGGCAAAAGGGAAAAGGCAAAACGCAAAAGGCAAAAGGCAAAAGGCAAACGGCAAATGGCAAAAGGCGAAAGGCAAAAGGCAAAAGGCAAAAGGCAAAAAGCAAAAGGCAAGAGGCAAAAGGCAAAAGGAAAAAGGCAAGAGGCAGAAGGCAAAAGGAAAAAGGTAAAAGGAAAAAGGCAAAAGGCAAAAGGCAAAAAGCAAAAGGCAAGAGGCAAAAGGCAAAAGGAAAAAGGCAAGAGGCAGAAGGCAAAAGGAAAAAGGTAAAAGGAAAAAGGCAAAAGGCAAAATTCAAAAAGCACAGGGAAAAAGGCAAAAGGCAAAACACAAAAGACAATACGCAAAAGGCAAAAGGGAAAAGGCAAAAGGCAAAAGGCAAGAGGCAAAAGGGAAAAGGAAAAAGGCAAAAGGCAAAAGGCAAAAGGCAAAAGGAAAACGACAAAAGGCAAACGGCAAAATGCAAAAGACAAAAGGCAAAAGGCAAAAGGCAAAATGAAAAAGGCAAACGGCAATAGGCAAAAGGCTAAAGGCAAAAGGCAAAAAGCAAAAGGCAAATACAAGAAGGCAAAAGGCAGAAGGCAACATGAAAAAGGCAAAAGGCAAGAGGCAAAAGGCAAAAGGCAAAAAGGCAAAAGGCAAAAGGGAAAAGGCAAAAGCCAAAAGCCAAAAGGCAAAACGGAAAAGGCAAGAGGCAAAAGGCAAAGGGAAAGAGGCAAAAAGCAAAAGGCAAGAGGCAAGAGGCAAAAGACAAAAGGCAAAAGGCAACAGGAAAAACCTAAAAGGCAAATAGCAAAAGGCAAAAGGCAAAAGGCAAAAGGCAAAAAGCAGGAGGCAAAAGGCAAAAGGCAAAAGGCAAAAGGCAAAAGGCAAAAGGCAAGAGGCAAGAGGCAAAAGGCAAAAGGCAAAAGGCAAAAGGCAAAAAGCAGGAGGCAAAAGGCAAAAGGCAAAAGGCAAAAGGCAAAAGGCAAAAGGCAAGAGGCAAGAGGCAAAAGGAAAAAGGCAAAACACAAAAGCCAAAAGGCAAAAAGGAAGAGGCAAAAGGCAAAGGGCAAAAGGCAAAAGGCAATAGGCAAAAAGAAAAAGGCACAAGGCAAAACACAAAAGGCAAAGGGAAAAAGGAAAAAGGAAAAAGGCAAAAGGCAAAAGGCAAAAGTCAAAAGGAAAAGGGCAAAGGCAAAAGGCAAGGGGCAAAGGGCAGAAGGCACAAGGCAGAATGAAAAAGGCAAAAGGAAAAAGGAAAAAGACAAAAAACAAAAGGAAAAAGTACAAAGGCAAAGCGAAAAAGGCAAAAGGCAAAACACAAAAGGCAAAAGGCAAAAGGCAAAAGGCAAAAGACATAAGGCAAAAGGCAAGAGGCAAAAGGCAAAAGGCAAAAGGAAAAAGGCAAAGGGCAAAAGGAAAAAGGTAAAAGGCAAAACCCAAAAGGCAAAAGGCAAAAGGGAAAAGACAAAAGGCAAAAGGAAAAATACAAAAGGAAAGAGGCAAAAGGCAAAAGGCAAAAGGCAAAAGGCAAAAGGCAAAAGGCAAATGGCAAAGAGAAAATGGCAAAAGGCAAAACGCAAAAGGCAAAGGGCAAAAGGCAAAAGGTCAAAGGCAAAAGGCAAAAAGGCATAAGGCAAAAGGAAAGAGTAAAAAGGAAAAAAGGCAACAGGCAAAATGCAAAAGGACAAAGAAAAAGGGCAAAATGAAAAAGGCAGAAGGCAACAAGCAAAAGGCAAAAGGGAAAAGGCAAAAGGCAAAAGGACAAAGGCAAAAGGCAAGAGGCAATAGGCAACAGACAAAAGGCAAACGGCCAAAGGCAGAAGGCAGAAGGAAAAAGGCAAAAGGCAAAAGGCAAAAGGCAAGAGGCAAAAGGAAAAAGGTGAAGGCAAAAAGCAAAAGGTAAAAGGAAAAAGGAAAAAGGCAAACGGAAAAAGGGAAACCACAAAAGGAAAAAGGCAAGAGGCAAAAGGCAAAAAGAAAAAGGCAAAAGGCAAAAGGCAAAACGCAAACAGCAAAAGGCAAGAGGCAAAAGGCAAAAGGAAAAAAGGCAAAAGGCAAAAGGGAAAAGGCAAAAGCCAAAAGGCAAAAGGCAAAAGGCAAAAGGCAAAAAGAAAAAAGCAAAAGGAAAAAGGAGAAAGGCAAAAGGCAACATGAAAAAGGCAAAAGGCAAAAGGAGAAAGGCAAAAGGCAAAAGGCAAGAGGCAAAAGGCATAAGGCAACAAGGCAAACGGCAAAAGGGATAAAGCAAAAGCCAAAAGGCAAAAGGCAAAAGGCAAAAGGCAAAAGGCAAAAGGGAGAGAGGCAGAACGCAAAAGGCAAGAGGCAAAAGGCAAAAGGCAAAAGGCAAAAGGGAAAAGGCAAAAGGCAAAAGGCAAAATGCAAAAGGCACAAGGGAAAACATGAAAGGAAAAAAGAAAAAGGAAAAAGGCAAAAGGCAAAAGTCAAAAGGCAAAGGGAAAAGGCAAAAGGCAAAAGGCAAAATGCAAAAGGCACAAGGGAAAACATGAAAGGAAAAAAGAAAAAGGAAAAAGGCAAAAGGCAAAAGTCAAAAGGCAAAGGGAAAAGGCAAAAGGCAAAAGGCAAAATGCAAAAGGCACAAGGGAAAACATGAAAGGAAAAAAGAAAAAGGAAAAAGGCAAAAGGCAAAAGTCAAAAGGCAAAGGGAAAAGGCAAAAGGCAAAAGGCAAAATGCAAAAGGCACAAGGGAAAACATGAAAGGAAAAAAGAAAAAGGAAAAAGGCAAAAGGCAAAAGTCAAAAGGCAAAGGGAAAAGGCAAAAGGCAAAAGGCAAAATGCAAAAGGCACAAGGGAAAACATGAAAGGAAAAAAGAAAAAGGAAAAAGGCAAAAGGCAAAAGTCAAAAGGCAAAGGGAAAAGGCAAAAGGCAAAAGGCAAAATGCAAAAGGCACAAGGGAAAACATGAAAGGAAAAAAGAAAAAGGAAAAAGGCAAAAGGCAAAAGTCAAAAGGCAAAGGGAAAAGGCAAAAGGCAAAAGGCAAAATGCAAAAGGCACAAGGGAAAACATGAAAGGAAAAAAGAAAAAGGAAAAAGGCAAAAGGCAAAAGTCAAAAGGCAAAGGGAAAAGGCAAAAGGCAAAAGGCAAAATGCAAAAGGCACAAGGGAAAACATGAAAGGAAAAAAGAAAAAGGAAAAAGGCAAAAGGCAAAAGTCAAAAGGCAAAGGGAAAAGGCAAAAGGCAAAAGGCAAAAGGGAGAGAGGCAGAACGCAAAAGGCAAGAGGCAAGAGGCAAAAGGCAAAAGGAAAAAAGGCAAAAGGCAAAAGGCAACATAAAAAAGGCAAAAGGCAAGAGGCAAAAGGCAAAAGGCAAAAAGGCAAAAGGAAAAAGGCAACAGGGAAAAGGCGAAAGGCAAAAGGCAAAAGGCAAAAGGCAAAAGGAAAAAGGAAAAAGGCAAAGGGAAAGAGGTAAAAGGCAAAAGGCAAGAGGCAAGTGGCAAAAGACAAAAGGCAACAGGCAACAGGCAAAGCGCAAAAGGCAGGCAAAAGGCAAACGACAAAAGGAAAAAATCAGGAGGCAAAAGGCAAAAGGCAAAAGGCAAGAGGCAAGAGGCAAAAGGGAAAAGGCAAAATACAAAAGGAAAAAGGCAAAAAGCGAAAGGAAAAAGGCAAAGGGCAAAAGGGAAAAGGCAATAGGCAAAAAGCAAAAGGCACAAGGCAAAATACAAAAGGTAAAGGGAAAAAGGAAAAAGGCAAAAGGCAAAAGGCAAAAGTGAAAAGGTAAAGCGCAAAGGCAAAAGGCAAGAGGCAAAAGGCAGAAGACACAAGGCAGAATGAAAAAGGCAGAAGGAAAAAGGAAAAAGGCAAAAGACAAAAGAAAAAAGTAAAAAGGCAAAACGAAAAAGGCAAAAGGCAAAACGCAAAAGGCAAAAGGCAAAAGGCAAAAGGCAAAAAGCAGGAGGCAAAAGGCAAAAGGCAAAAGGCAAAAGGCACAGGGAAAAAGGCAAAAGGTAAAAGGCAAAACCCAAAAGGCAAAAGGCAAAAGGGAAAAGAGAAAAGGCAAAAGGTAAAAGGCAAAAGGCAAAAGGCAAAAGGCAAAAAGCAGGAGGCAAAAGGCAAAAGGCAAAAGGCAAAAGGCACAGGGAAAAAGGCAAAAGGTAAAAGGCAAAACCCAAAAGGCAAAAGGCAAAAGGGAAAAGAGAAAAGGCAAAAGGTAAAAGGCAAAAGGCAAAAGGCAAAAGGCAAAAAGCAGGAGGCAAAAGGCAAAAGGCAAAAGGCAAAAGGCACAGGGAAAAAGGCAAAAGGTAAAAGGCAAAACCCAAAAGGCAAAAGGCAAAAGGGAAAAGAGAAAAGGCAAAAGGTAAAAGGCAAAAGGCAAAAGGCAAAAGGCAAAAAGCAGGAGGCAAAAGGCAAAAGGCAAAAGGCAAAAGGCACAGGGAAAAAGGCAAAAGGTAAAAGGCAAAACCCAAAAGGCAAAAGGCAAAAGGGAAAAGAGAAAAGGCAAAAGGTAAAAGGCAAAAGGCAAAAGGCAAAAGGCAAAAAGCAGGAGGCAAAAGGCAAAAGGCAAAAGGCAAAAGGCACAGGGAAAAAGGCAAAAGGTAAAAGGCAAAACCCAAAAGGCAAAAGGCAAAAGGGAAAAGAGAAAAGGCAAAAGGTAAAAGGCAAAAGGCAAAAGGCAAAAGGCAAAAAGCAGGAGGCAAAAGGCAAAAGGCAAAAGGCAAAAGGCACAGGGAAAAAGGCAAAAGGTAAAAGGCAAAACCCAAAAGGCAAAAGGCAAAAGGGAAAAGAGAAAAGGCAAAAGGTAAAAGGCAAAAGGCAAAAGGCAAAAGGCAAAAAGCAGGAGGCAAAAGGCAAAAGGCAAAAGGCAAAAGGCACAGGGAAAAAGGCAAAAGGTAAAAGGCAAAACCCAAAAGGCAAAAGGCAAAAGGGAAAAGAGAAAAGGCAAAAGGTAAAAGGCAAAAGGCAAAAGGCAAAAGGCAAAAAGCAGGAGGCAAAAGGCAAAAGGCAAAAGGCAAGAGGCAAGAGGCAAAAGGGAAAAGGCAAAATACAAAAGGAAAAAGGCAAAAAGCGAAAGGAAAAAGGCAAAGGGCAAAAGGGAAAAGGCAAAAGGCAAAAGGCAAAAGGCAAAAGGGAGAGAGCCAGAACGCAAAAGGCAAGAGGCAAGAGGCAAAATACAAAAAGCAAAAGGCAACAGGCAAAACGCATAAGGCAAACAGCAAAAGGCAAAAGGCAAAAGGCAGGAGGCAAAAGGCAAAAGGCAAAAGGCAAAAGGCAAAAGGCAAGAGGCAAGAGGCAAAAGGCAGAAGGAAAAATACAAAAGGCAAAAGGCAAAAAGCAAAAGGCAAAAGGCAAAGGGCAAAAGGCAAAAGGCAATAGGGCAAAGGCAAAAGGCACAACGCAGAATCCAAAAGGCAAAGGGAAAAAGGAAAAAGGCAAAAGGCAAAAGTCAAAAGGCAAAGGGCAAAGGCAAAAGGCAAAAGGCAAAATGCAAAAGGCACAAGGGAAAACATAAAAGGAAAAAGGAAAAAGGAAAAAGGCAAAAGGCAAAAGGAAACAGTAAAAAGGCAAAGCAAAAAAGGCAAAAGGCAAAACACAAAAGGCAAAAGGCAAAAGGCATAAGGCAAAAGGCAAGAGGAAAAAGGCAAAAGGCAAAAGGCAAAAGGCAAAGGCCAAAAGGCAAAAGGTAAAAGGCAAAACCCAAAAGGCCAAAGGCAAAACGCAAAAGACAAAAGGCAAAAGGCAATAGACAAAAGGAGAAAGACAAAAAGCAAAAGGCAAAAGGAAAAAGGCAAAAGGCAAAAGGCAAAAGGCAAAAGGCAAAATACAAAAGACAAAAGGCAAAACGCAAAAGGCAATAGGAAAAAGGCAAACGGCAATAGGCAAAAGGCTAAAGGCAAAAGGAAAAAAGCAAAAAGGCAAAAGGAAAAAGGCAAAAGGCAAAAGGCAACATAAAAAGGGCAATAGGCAAGAGGCAAAAGGCAAAAGGCAAAAAGGCAAAAGGAAAAAGGCAACAGGGAAAAGGCGAAAGCCAAAAGGCAAAAGGCAAAAGGAAAAAGGAAAAAGGCAAAGGGAAAGAGGCAAAAGGCAAAAGGCAAGAGGCAAGAGGCAAGAGGCAAAAGACAAAAGGCAAAAGGCAACAGGCAAAGCGCAAAAGGCAAATAATAAAAGGCAAAAGGCAAATGACAAAAGGCAAAAAGCAGGAGGCAAAAGGCAAAAGGCAAAAGGCAAGAGGCAAGAGGCAAAAGGCAAAAGGAAAAATACAAAAGGCAAAAGGCAAAAAGCAAAAGGCAAAAGGCAAAGGGCAAAAGGGAAAAGGCAATAGGCAAAAAGCAAAAGGCACAAGGCAAAATACAAGAGGCAAAGGGAAAAAGGAAAAAGGCAAAAGGCAAAAGGCAAAAGTGAAAAGGTAGAGCACAAAGGCAAAAGGCAAAAGGCAAAAGGCAGAAGACACAAGGCAGAATGAAAAACGCAGAAGGAAAAAGGAAAAAGGCAAAAAACAAAAGGAAAAAGTAAAAAGGCAAAGCGAAAAAGGCAAAAGGCAAAACACAAAAGGCAAAAGGCAAAAGGCAAAAGGCAAAAGGCAAAAGGCAAGAGGCAAAAGGCAAAAGGCAAAGGGCAAAAGGCACAGGGAAAAAGGCAAAAGGTAAAAGGCAAAACCCAAAAGGTAAAAGGCAAAAGGGAAAAGAGAAAAGGCAAAAGTTAAAAGACAAAAGGCAAAAGGCAAAAGGCAAAAGGCAAAAGGCAAAAGGCAAAAATCAAAAGGCAAAGGGCAAATGGCAAAAGGCAAAACGCAAAAGGCAAAAGGCAAAAGGCAAGAGGCAAAAGGCAAAAAAGCATAAAGGGGAGGAAAGAGTCAAAAGGCAAAAAGGTAAAAGGCAAAATGCGAAAGGACAAAGAAAAAGGGCAAAAGGAAAAAGGAAGAAGGCAACAGCAAAAGGCAAAAGGCAAAAGACATAAGGTAAAAGGCAAAAGGCAAAAGGCAATAGGCAAAAGACAAAAGGCAAACGGCCAAAGGCAGAAGGCAGAAGGAAAAAGGCAAAAGGCAAAAGGCAAAAGGCAAAAGGCAAAAGGCAAGAGGCAAAAGGCAAAAGGCGCAAGGCAAAAAGCAAAAGGTAAAAGGAAAAAGGCAAAAAGGCAAAATTCAAAAAGCAAAGGGAAAAGGGCAAAAGGTAAAATAAAAAAGACAAAAGGCAAAAGGCAAAAGGGAAAATGCAAAAGGCAAAAGGCAAGAGGCAAAAGGCAAGAGGCAAAAGGCAAAAGGAAAAAGGCAAAAGGCAAAACGCAAACGGCAAAAGGCAAGAGGCAAAAGGCAAAAGGAAAAAGGCAAAAGGCAAAACGCAAAAGGCAAAAGGCAAGAGGCAAAAGGCAAAAGGCGAAAGGCAAAATGCAAAAGGCAAAAGGAAAAAGGAAAAAGGCAAAAGGCAAAAGGCAACAGGAAAAAGGCAAAAGGCAAAAGGAGAAATGCAGAAGGCAAAAGGCAAGAGGCAAAAGGCAAAAGGCGAAAGGCAAAATGCAAAAGGCAAAAGGAAAAAGGAAAAAGGCAAAAGGCAAAAGGCAACAGGAAAAAGGCAAAAGGCAAAAGGAGAAATGCAGAAGGCAAAAGGCAAGAGGCAAAAGGCAAAAGGCGAAAGGCAAAATGCAAAAGGCAAAAGGAAAAAGGAAAAAGGCAAAAGGCAAAAGGCAACAGGAAAAAGGCAAAAGGCAAAAGGAGAAATGCAGAAGGCAAAAGGCAAGAGGCAAAAGGCAAAAGGCGAAAGGCAAAATGCAAAAGGCAAAAGGAAAAAGGAAAAAGGCAAAAGGCAAAAGGCAACAGGAAAAAGGCAAAAGGCAAAAGGAGAAATGCAGAAGGCAAAAGGCAAGAGGCAAAAGGCAAAAGGCGAAAGGCAAAATGCAAAAGGCAAAAGGAAAAAGGAAAAAGGCAAAAGGCAAAAGGCAACAGGAAAAAGGCAAAAGGCAAAAGGAGAAATGCAGAAGGCAAAAGGCAAGAGGCAAAAGGCAAAAGGCGAAAGGCAAAATGCAAAAGGCAAAAGGAAAAAGGAAAAAGGCAAAAGGCAAAAGGCAACAGGAAAAAGGCAAAAGGCAAAAGGAGAAATGCAGAAGGCAAAAGGCAAGAGGCAAAAGGCAAAAGGCGAAAGGCAAAATGCAAAAGGCAAAAGGAAAAAGGAAAAAGGCAAAAGGCAAAAGGCAACAGGAAAAAGGCAAAAGGCAAAAGGAGAAATGCAGAAGGCAAAAGGCAAGAGGCAAAAGGCAAAAGGCGAAAGGCAAAATGCAAAAGGCAAAAGGAAAAAGGAAAAAGGCAAAAGGCAAAAGGCAACAGGAAAAAGGCAAAAGGCAAAAGGAGAAATGCAGAAGGCAAAAGGCAAGAGGCAAAAGGCAAAAGGCGAAAGGCAAAATGCAAAAGGCAAAAGGAAAAAGGAAAAAGGCAAAAGGCAAAAGGCAACAGGAAAAAGGCAAAAGGCAAAAGGAGAAATGCAGAAGGTAAAAGGCAAGAGGCAAAAGGCAAAAGGCAAAAAGGCAAAAGGCAAAAGGGAAAAGGCAAAAGCCAAAAGGCAAAAGGCAAAAGGCAAAAGGAAAAAGGCAAAGGGAAAGAGGCAAAAGGCAAAAGGCAAGAGGCAAGAGGCAAAAGACAAAAAGCAAAAAGGCAAGAGGCAAAATGCAAAAGGCAAACAGCAAAAGGCAAAGGGCAAAACGCAAAAGGCAATAGGCAAAAGGCAAAAGGCACAAGGCAAAACACAAAAGGCAAAGGGAAAAATGAAAAAGGCAAAAGGCAAAAGTCAAAAGGCAAAGGCCAAAGGCAAAAGGCAAGAGGCAAAAAGCAGAAGGCACAAGGCAAAATGAAAAAGGCAAAAGGAAAAAGTAAAAAGGCAAAAGAAAAAAGTAAAAACTCAAAGCCAAAAAGGCAAAAGGAAAAACACAAAAGGCAAAGGCAAAAGGCAAAAGGCATAAGGAAAAAGGCCAGAGGCAAAAGGAAAAAGACAAAAGGCAAAAGGCAAAAGGTAAAAGGCAAAAGGCAAGAGGCAAGAGGCAAAAGGCAAAAGGAAAACGGCAAAAGGCAAAAGGGAAAAGGGAAAAGGCATAAGGCAAAAGGCAAGAGGCAAGAGGCAAAAGGCAAAAGGAAAACGGCAAAAGGCAAAAGGGAAAAGGGAAAAGGCATAAGGCAAAAGGCAAGAGGCAAGAGGCAAAAGGCAAAAGGAAAACGGCAAAAGGCAAAAGGGAAAAGGGAAAAGGCATAAGGCAAAAGGCAAGAGGCAAGAGGCAAAAGGCAAAAGGAAAACGGCAAAAGGCAAAAGGGAAAAGGGAAAAGGCATAAGGCAAAAGGCAAGAGGCAAGAGGCAAAAGGCAAAAGGAAAACGGCAAAAGGCAAAAGGGAAAAGGGAAAAGGCATAAGGCAAAAGGCAAGAGGCAAGAGGCAAAAGGCAAAAGGAAAACGGCAAAAGGCAAAAGGGAAAAGGGAAAAGGCATAAGGCAAAAGGCAAGAGGCAAGAGGCAAAAGGCAAAAGGAAAACGGCAAAAGGCAAAAGGGAAAAGGGAAAAGGCATAAGGCAAAAGGCAAGAGGCAAGAGGCAAAAGGCAAAAGGAAAACGGCAAAAGGCAAAAGGGAAAAGGGAAAAGGCATAAGGCAAAAGGCAAGAGGCAAGAGGCAAAAGGCAAAAGGAAAACGGCAAAAGGCAAAAGGGAAAAGGGAAAAGGCATAAGGCAAAAGGCAAGAGGCAAGAGGCAAAAGGCAAAAGGAAAACGGCAAAAGGCAAAAGGGAAAAGGGAAAAGGCATAAGGCAAAAGGCAAGAGGCAAGAGGCAAAAGGCAAAAGGAAAACGGCAAAAGGCAAAAGGGAAAAGGGAAAAGGCATAAGGCAAAAGGCAAGAGGCAAGAGGCAAAAGGCAAAAGGAAAACGGCAAAAGGCAAAAGGGAAAAGGGAAAAGGCATAAGGCAAAAGGCAAGAGGCAAGAGGCAAAAGGCAAAAGGAAAACGGCAAAAGGCAAAAGGGAAAAGGGAAAAGGCATAAGGCAAAAGGCAAGAGGCAAGAGGCAAAAGGCAAAAGGAAAACGGCAAAAGGCAAAAGGGAAAAGGGAAAAGGCATAAGGCAAAAGGCAAGAGGCAAGAGGCAAAAGGCAAAAGGAAAACGGCAAAAGGCAAAAGGGAAAAGGGAAAAGGCATAAGGCAAAAGGCAAGAGGCAAGAGGCAAAAGGCAAAAGGAAAACGGCAAAAGGCAAAAGGGAAAAGGGAAAAGGCATAAGGCAAAAGGCAAGAGGCAAGAGGCAAAAGGCAAAAGGAAAACGGCAAAAGGCAAAAGGGAAAAGGGAAAAGGCATAAGGCAAAAGGCAAGAGGCAAGAGGCAAAAGGCAAAAGGAAAACGGCAAAAGGCAAAAGGGAAAAGGGAAAAGGCATAAGGCAAAAGGCAAGAGGCAAGAGGCAAAAGGCAAAAGGAAAACGGCAAAAGGCAAAAGGGAAAAGGGAAAAGGCATAAGGCAAAAGGCAAGAGGCAAGAGGCAAAAGGCAAAAGGAAAACGGCAAAAGGCAAAAGGGAAAAGGGAAAAGGCATAAGGCAAAAGGCAAGAGGCAAGAGGCAAAAGGCAAAAGGAAAACGGCAAAAGGCAAAAGGGAAAAGGGAAAAGGCATAAGGCAAAAGGCAAGAGGCAAGAGGCAAAAGGCAAAAGGAAAACGGCAAAAGGCAAAAGGGAAAAGGGAAAAGGCATAAGGCAAAAGGCAAGAGGCAAGAGGCAAAAGGCAAAAGGAAAACGGCAAAAGGCAAAAGGGAAAAGGGAAAAGGCATAAGGCAAAAGGCAAGAGGCAAGAGGCAAAAGGCAAAAGGAAAACGGCAAAAGGCAAAAGGGAAAAGGGAAAAGGCATAAGGCAAAAGGCAAGAGGCAAGAGGCAAAAGGCAAAAGGAAAACGGCAAAAGGCAAAAGGGAAAAGGGAAAAGGCATAAGGCAAAAGGCAAGAGGCAAGAGGCAAAAGGCAAAAGGAAAACGGCAAAAGGCAAAAGGGAAAAGGGAAAAGGCATAAGGCAAAAGGCAAGAGGCAAGAGGCAAAAGGCAAAAGGAAAACGGCAAAAGGCAAAAGGGAAAAGGGAAAAGGCATAAGGCAAAAGGCAAGAGGCAAGAGGCAAAAGGCAAAAGGAAAACGGCAAAAGGCAAAAGGGAAAAGGGAAAAGGCATAAGGCAAAAGGCAAGAGGCAAGAGGCAAAAGGCAAAAGGAAAACGGCAAAAGGCAAAAGGGAAAAGGGAAAAGGCATAAGGCAAAAGGCAAGAGGCAAGAGGCAAAAGGCAAAAGGAAAACGGCAAAAGGCAAAAGGGAAAAGGGAAAAGGCATAAGGCAAAAGGCAAGAGGCAAGAGGCAAAAGGCAAAAGGAAAACGGCAAAAGGCAAAAGGGAAAAGGGAAAAGGCATAAGGCAAAAGGCAAGAGGCAAGAGGCAAAAGGCAAAAGGAAAACGGCAAAAGGCAAAAGGGAAAAGGGAAAAGGCATAAGGCAAAAGGCAAGAGGCAAGAGGCAAAAGGCAAAAGGAAAACGGCAAAAGGCAAAAGGGAAAAGGGAAAAGGCATAAGGCAAAAGGCAAGAGGCAAGAGGCAAAAGGCAAAAGGAAAACGGCAAAAGGCAAAAGGGAAAAGGGAAAAGGCATAAGGCAAAAGGCAAGAGGCAAGAGGCAAAAGGCAAAAGGAAAACGGCAAAAGGCAAAAGGGAAAAGGGAAAAGGCATAAGGCAAAAGGCAAGAGGCAAGAGGCAAAAGGCAAAAGGAAAACGGCAAAAGGCAAAAGGGAAAAGGGAAAAGGCATAAGGCAAAAGGCAAGAGGCAAGAGGCAAAAGGCAAAAGGAAAACGGCAAAAGGCAAAAGGGAAAAGGGAAAAGGCATAAGGCAAAAGGCAAGAGGCAAGAGGCAAAAGGCAAAAGGAAAACGGCAAAAGGCAAAAGGGAAAAGGGAAAAGGCATAAGGCAAAAGGCAAGAGGCAAGAGGCAAAAGGCAAAAGGAAAACGGCAAAAGGCAAAAGGGAAAAGGGAAAAGGCATAAGGCAAAAGGCAAGAGGCAAGAGGCAAAAGGCAAAAGGAAAACGGCAAAAGGCAAAAGGGAAAAGGGAAAAGGCATAAGGCAAAAGGCAAGAGGCAAGAGGCAAAAGGCAAAAGGAAAACGGCAAAAGGCAAAAGGGAAAAGGGAAAAGGCATAAGGCAAAAGGCAAGAGGCAAGAGGCAAAAGGCAAAAGGAAAACGGCAAAAGGCAAAAGGGAAAAGGGAAAAGGCATAAGGCAAAAGGCAAGAGGCAAGAGGCAAAAGGCAAAAGGAAAACGGCAAAAGGCAAAAGGGAAAAGGGAAAAGGCATAAGGCAAAAGGCAAGAGGCAAGAGGCAAAAGGCAAAAGGAAAACGGCAAAAGGCAAAAGGGAAAAGGGAAAAGGCATAAGGCAAAAGGCAAGAGGCAAGAGGCAAAAGGCAAAAGGAAAACGGCAAAAGGCAAAAGGGAAAAGGGAAAAGGCATAAGGCAAAAGGCAAGAGGCAAGAGGCAAAAGGCAAAAGGAAAACGGCAAAAGGCAAAAGGGAAAAGGGAAAAGGCATAAGGCAAAAGGCAAGAGGCAAGAGGCAAAAGGCAAAAGGAAAACGGCAAAAGGCAAAAGGGAAAAGGGAAAAGGCATAAGGCAAAAGGCAAGAGGCAAGAGGCAAAAGGCAAAAGGAAAACGGCAAAAGGCAAAAGGGAAAAGGGAAAAGGCATAAGGCAAAAGGCAAGAGGCAAGAGGCAAAAGGCAAAAGGAAAACGGCAAAAGGCAAAAGGGAAAAGGGAAAAGGCATAAGGCAAAAGGCAAGAGGCAAGAGGCAAAAGGCAAAAGGAAAACGGCAAAAGGCAAAAGGGAAAAGGGAAAAGGCATAAGGCAAAAGGCAAGAGGCAAGAGGCAAAAGGCAAAAGGAAAACGGCAAAAGGCAAAAGGGAAAAGGGAAAAGGCATAAGGCAAAAGGCAAGAGGCAAGAGGCAAAAGGCAAAAGGGAAAAGGGAAAAGGCATAAGGCAAAAGGCAATAGGAAAAAGGAAAGAGGCAAAAGGCAAAAGGCAAAAGGCAAAAAGGAAAAGGGCAAGAGGGAAAAGGCAAAAGCCAAAAGGCAAAAGGCAAAAGACAAAAGGCAAAAGGCAAAAGGCAAAAGGCAAAGGGAAAGGGGCAAAAGGCAAAAGGCAAGAGGCAAGAGGCAAAAGACAAAAGGGAGAAGGCAACAGGAAAAACGCAAAAGGCAAATAGCAAAAGGCAAAGGGCAAAAGGCAAAAGGCAGGAGGCAAAAGGCAAAAGGCAAAAGGCAAAAGGCAATAGGCAAGAGGCGAAAGGAAAAAGGAAAAATACAAAAGGCAAAAGGCAAAAGGAAAAAGGAAAAAGGCAAAGGGCAAAAGGCAAAAGGAAATAGGCAATAAGCAAAAGGCACAAGGGGAAATGCAAAAGGCAAAAGGAAAAAGGAAAAAGGCAAAAGGCAAAAGGCAAAAGTCAAAAGGCAAAGCGAAAAGGCAAAAGGCAAAACACTGTTGGCCTAAGGGTGAGTGTGCACCCTGGAGGGTCCCTAGCAGTGGCTGTTTCTCACCACCAACTGTTTTTGGAGAGACAGAAACTGTGGATGCAACTGGTTCCAAGGATGGCAAAATCTGGTCAGAGAGTGAGGCACTAGTTTTGGCCTCAATTGGATGGGAGTTAAGACTTGATCAAGGCTCACAGGCAGTGGAATTTTATAGCCACTGATCTAACCTTTCCAGAACACCAAAGCATGCCAGATTTGGAGCTTCCTAGCAGATTCTCTGGCTTCTAGAGTACTCCTTGGTAGGCTGTCCATTTCCCACCTAGGAAGGCATCCCTTCCCTCCTCTAGAAGCTTCTGTCCCTTCCTAGATTCCTAAGCTTGCTTCTAGTAGGAGGGAAGGTGTCCAGAAGACCAAGACACCTCTAGATGCCTTGTAGGACAAGTCACCCCTTCTTGAAGGTGTGCCACCTTCCTAGACCCTGACCTGGCCTTCTAGAAACTTAAAGAGGAACTCTAGAGGTTGAGCTAGCTTCCTGGCATCTATTTTCCACCTCCCTTGAGGCAGGGCATAATTTCATCTTGTGGGACTTGAACCCAGACCCCTGCCTCTAGAGGTGGACACCATTAACCACTAAGCCACTAAGGCTTGTCTTTTTGGTGTTCCTTTTTGGAGTCACTCCTGCCATGGTGAGGAGCATCATTCCAACAATCTCCCCCTTGCGCNTCCATGCTCAGCGTGCAATTCAAGAGGCTTGGGAAAGCCCAAGCTCCATACAAGTAGCATCATGCCTGTCCTTGGGTTGCGCCTTTGTCATGGCATCAGCAAGCATGTGCTTTGTGCCGCAATGCACAAGCACCACATCACCCTTTGCAACAAGGTCTTGTGCAAAGTGATGCCGGATCTCTATGTGCTTGGTCCTCCGGTGTAGCACAGGGTTCTTGGTCAGGCTAATGGCACTCATGTTGTCAACATTGAGTGCCATTGGCTTCTTTTGCGGCACCCCAATCTCCTTGAGCAATCGCCGCAGCCATAGTGCCTCCTTTGCGGCTTCCGCGAGCGCAATATACTCTACCTCAGTGCTGGATAGAGCCACACTGTCCTGCTTCCGGCTTGCCCAAGACACCGCTGCACCACCAAGCACAAAAACATAGCCTGATGTTGACTTGCGGTCATCAACGTCACCTGCCCAGTCAGCATCAGAGTAGCCAACCAACTCAAGGGAGTCAGTCCGCGCTCTCCCTCCAAACACAAGTCGCGAATGTGTCGTTGCCTTCAAGTAGCGGAGGATTCTCTTCACCGCTTGCCAATGTAGCGACCCCGGATCAGCAATATAGCGACTCACTTGTCCTTCAGCAAACGCAAGGTCAGGCCGCGTCGCCACCATGGCATACATTATGCTGCCAACTGCGGACTGGTACGGTACTCCAGCCATCTCCGCCTTCTTGTCCTCCGTGCTTGGGCCCATGTTCAAGCTCAGCTCACATGTCGTTGTCATAGGTGTGCCGATTGGGTTGCACTCCTCCATGTTGTAGCGGCAGAGCACCTCGTGCACATATTTTTCTTGGCCCATCTCCAGCGTGCGTGCTTTGCGGTCCCTCTTGATGGCGATGCCAAGGTAGTACAAAAGCTTGCCCATGTCTGTCATCTTGAACCGGACGCCAAGCTGTTGCTTCAGGCTCTTGAGCTCCCCCTCATCCGAAGACACAAGGATGAGGTCATCCACGTAGAGGACGACAATTTGGTGGAGTCCAGGCTGATTACGCACGTACACGCTGTGATCGGCCTCGCAGCGCTTGAAGCCAAGCTCACCCATGAAACTATCCATTTTGAGGTACCACATGAGCGGAGCTTGCTTCAGTCTATAGAGCGCCCTGCGAAGCCGGCACACCTTCCCTTGCGGCGCATCCAACCCCTCTGGCACCTCCATGTAGACTTCCTTGTCCAGGTTGCCATTGAGGAACACGGTTTCCACGTCTATTTGGTGGATTTCGTAGCCGCGTGCTGCTGCCACCGAGAGGATAGTAGGGATGGAGGCAAACTTGGCAACTGGTGCAAAGGTCTCGTCGTAGTGCTCCCCTTTTCTCTGGGCATATCCTTTCGCTACCAGCCGCGCCTTGTACCGCTCCACCTTCCCCTCCTTTGTGAGCTTCTTCCGGCAGATCCACTTGGAGCCGATGATTTTCTCGCCATCCGGCCGGTCAACCAGCTCCCAAGTGCCGTTCTCCTCATGGGAGGCAAGCTCAGATTTTATTGCTCCCTCCCACTCAGCCCCATCCTTCCGCTGCAGTGCTTCCTTTATAGATTGAGGCTCCTCTTGCATGAAGAAGGCTTGTGCAAACCCAGTCCAAATGCCCTTGTTGGCATCATACCTTTTTGTCCTTCTTCGCACACGGTTACTCGTGCAGGGCTCTTGAGGCGGTTGTTGTTGTTGCTGTCCCCTTTTGGCGCCATCCTCTCCAAGCGCTTGCTCCCCCTCTCTTGGAGACCTTGGAGACATATGTTGACTCCCCACCTCCACGTCCATCTCCGGTGCTTTGGATTCCTCATCCAAACTCGCCGGAATAAAGCCGCTCCTCATCCCTCAGGCGATTCTCTCCGATTGGTGGTGATGCGAGGATGTCACCCTCATTCACGTCCTCCGGCGTCTCCCCCTCAAGGAGTGGCAACCACTCCCCCTCTTGGAGAGATCTGCCTCCTTGTCTGTCCAACGGCTTTTCTCGTCAAACGTGACGTCGCGACTCCGTACAATCTGCTGCCTCCTTGGGTCCAAGAGTCGATACGCCTTGCTTCCGCTCTCATATCCAAGGAAAATACAGCGGCGGGTACGCAGGTCCAGCTTGCTCCGTCCCTCACGTGCCTGCACCATTGCATGTGCAACATAACCAAACTTGTGGAGGTGACCCACTGCCGGCTTCCTCCCGCTCCACACTTCTTGTGGCGTCATCCACGCATTGCTCTCCTTGTCCTTCAGCGGCTTGGTCGGCATGAGATTCATGATGTACGTTGCTGTCCTTGCTGCCTCTGCCCAATACCGTTGTGTAAGGCTGGCGTCGCTCAATATGGGTCACACCATGTTAAGGATTGTGCGATTTGCTCTCTCTGTGACGCCATTCTGTTGTGGGGAGTGTGGAGTTGTTTTTTGCCACTCAATCCCCTTGCTCTTCATCCACCCAAGGTACCCCACATATTCACCGCCGTTGTCACTCTGGAACGCCTTCATCTTCAACTCTGTTTGCCGCTCCACATCAGCCACAAACTCTTGCATGCACGCAAGGACCTCACTCTTCCGCTTCATTGGGTAAAGGTAGAGTTTCCGGCTGTGGTGATCGATGAAGGTGAGGAAGTAGCGAGCTCCGCCGATGGAGCTCTCAAGCGGTCCACACACATCTGTGTGTACCACGGCCAGTTTTGCCGATGCACGCATCCTCTTGGCGACAAACGGCTGCCGAGTTGATTTGCCAATGATGCATGGCTCACACACGGTCTCCTTGGTTCCATCAAGGCCGCTGATTTGGAGACCCCGCACCACTTCCCTCTTAGCCATCTCCTTCACTGTTGATGGAGAAATGTGGCAGAGTCGGCGGTGCCATAGGTCCAGGTCTCCTCCGTCCTTCGTTGCAAGATTGGCGGCGTTGGACCCCACCTGGCTGCTGAGGATCTTCG
>SZWC01009001.1:56529-79639 GCA_023375785.1 Penium margaritaceum | reverse complement strand
TGGCTCACGGCGGGTGGCGCACACGGCGGTGCCTGTCAAACCTGAACCGGCCCAAAACCACTGTTTTGGCCATAATTCTGCGCACAAGCGTCCAAACGGAGCGCCGTCTGATCCTACGGATGCACGACGAAAAGACAGACACAACGACTGGTCACACGCCTACGTCCGGGAACAGCCGGAGAGTGTAAGAAAACAAAAATGTAAATCAGCCTGGCAGGGCTGTCCACCGAGAAAATCCTGAAGACCTCCAAACGTAGTCCGTGGGCTGTGGGAGCCCTCTGGTACACTGGGTAGGCTGCCAGGCTGCCTCCAGCGGGTGGAGCATCACCTCAGGGAACTCTGTCTCCAGCTGGGTCCGCCTCAAGGATCTGCACGAGCATGGACACGGCCGAGTGGTCACAACCAACTGTACAACTGTGTATGACTGACAACATCACAACAATCCGGTCCAACCGCCTACACGCCAGGGACCCCTGTCCGATCCACGTGGCGCCGGCAGTGCTCTCCAGCCAAACACCTCGGAAGCTGGGCTTGACACATTCCCTCGTAATGCAAAGGGCGTCTTGGCCTACCACAAAAGCTCATCCGAAAGAATGAACACCACAAACCCCTCTTTTTAAGGGTTTGTGATGTCGCATGGCATGTAGTGTCGACGTAATGCACGAGAAGAACATTGTCATGAAAAACAAGAGAAATGTATGAAAACCCTCTTCAAATATTGAGTAAATTAGAATAAAACTGTTCATCTGTGAGATGGCATCATAACACAAAAGAATAGCGATATGCTTAAGACCGACACTTAGTCATTATGAGGGTTGTGTCTTGAGCTCCTACATTTTTCCGTAGTCGAATTTCACAAAATGGCGTCCAGAGCTCACTCGAGGGCCTTTTCCCCTCCGCGTCAGTTTTGGGGGCAATCGTCAATGACGACTCATGTAAGGAGACTTGACTTTTTCAAGTCCCCAGAGCCCCACTTCCGTTCTTACCTCGCCCCCTCGTTCTGGGTCCAAAGCGAGGAGGGTATAATCTCGAACTCGTGATTTTGCACGATTTTTCGAGTTTCCAAACCCGAAATCTGACCTAAACGAGCTAGAATTTTGTCTTTTACGTGTCGGCACAAAATCGTCGCGTGCAAGGCACGATCGGCGATTTTGTGCCAACACTCTGCCTTTAGCTCCTGTCTCTTTCGATTACACCTATCCCTCATCCTCGCTCGCTCTCGCTGGCGAAGAGTGCAAGAGAGGACGAGAGCATGAGGCCACGCACCTCGTCCCTTAGGCCCTCGTGGCCTCTCAGCAACCAATCAAGCCACCACCTTGATCGCCGATTGGTGGCTTGCCGGTGGATGGCCTTTTAGTCATCTGATCAGCCGTCGGCCATCCTGTTGGCCACGCGCCAGCCGGCTGGCGGCCAACGCGTGGCTGGCCACCAGCCATCCCTCGCATGACCGAGGGGTGGTTGCAAAGAACCTCTTCACTACTATGAGTTGGGAGGGCCAAACCGGCCTTCCCGCTAGAGTCACGGTCGCTCGAAAAGAAAAAAGGGGCATGACGCATTTGAGTCCCGGTGACGGGGCTTCACTTTGATCAATTCCCAGGCATGGGACTTGAATTCATAGAGTCTCAAAAGAAGGGGCATATCTTATTTCTCTCCTCACTTGAATTGTCTCTTACTCCGCATTTAGCGCTCGCGAAGCATCCACATTCCACTCGACGTTACGGGTTGTGTCGGGTCATTGATCCTTTACCATCGCAAATTCCTTATTGTCTTGTTGCACATGCACATAAATATATGTGCAGTACATTTAGTGCCATGGTTGCTCCTAAAGGTTGTACGCTAAGTTTAACAAGCATTATTTGCGACGAATTCAATGTGGATGTCTCCCATACTCCTCTTCTAGCTCACTTCACTCGTAATTTCAAGGCTAATTGGTAATCGATATCAAGGAGGGAACTTCCACCTTCCCCCCGTGCTCTCATTCAGTTTTCAAACCATTAGGCTCCATCCCATGCCCATTCCACTCTTCGCGACCTCCTTGCATTTTGCGCACTACGTACTTCTATAGGCATGCAACCAATCCCAGGCTCCATTGCTAAAACGACAAACATGCAATGACAATAATGTATAAAACCTTTTCAACCTATGCATTCCCATGATGTGCTTCGCACCTCGTGTTGTAACTACAATTGTTAATTCCGCTACCCTCGCTCGCACCAAGGACTCATACTATAATATATGTATGCACTTATTCCCTATCAACTACATCCTTCGTACGTGATTCTACAATAATTTGCTCTATCGTGTCTACGACCTTCCCCATAATAGCCCCTTTTACTACTTGAGATGCATTCATTGATGTCAACGTCGCTCTTACATCTCTCGGAGCGGTTGTAATTGTCCCAACGTTGATACTTCATGCGTCTGTTATGGATGTCTCAACTATTTCCACGATCTCTTATGCATCAGCTCTTGCTCTTGGTTGAATTTTTACCATGACCATTGCTGTAACTGAGAGTCTCTCATAGCGACTACAATGGGTTTTGATGGTACTACCTCATCACCAGGTCTCTCATTGCTATCACTAGTGTGACCTCTCTCTGTCCAACATAACACTCTTTGCCCAGTAGCCTCAGCTCTAGTAGCTATGGCCATTTCCATTGTCCCCATAGCTTCTCCACAACATACCCATGTTGCCCTTGTTATGCTCGTGCTCCATTGTTACGCTCACACACTTATTTAGTCGGTCTTGCCATTTTCATCCTTGATGTGGCTGGCGGCGCAATGGCCATCGTCTTTGCCAAGGTTGGAGCTAACATAGCCCCAATCAGCACCGTCATGGGCCGGCCCATAAATGCATAGATTGAGGTAGGAGTTTCTCTCTCCCTTCTTGTAACATATCCAATAAAAATCGTTGCCTAGGTTATAGTAGCCTCCTTTGAAGTGGCCACAACCACTATAACTATAGCGGATAGAACTGCTACTGCTATCAACTCCATCTGCGTGTTCATTGCTACAATAGTCCTCGCCTTGTCTTGAGAGACACACATCCTAGCACATCACGCGACCAATAGCATCCTCATTGCCTAAGCACTTGCTGCTTTGGCTGGGGTCACGGTGAATGTCTCCTGGTGGCCGTCTTAATGTGGGCCGCTCACGTGGAATCCTCTACTGCAATAGTGGTGCCACCGCTCTTTGCACTACTGCCACCTTGCTATTTTGGTAAGTGAGTGTACTTTTACTCTCTTTCCTCTCCATATAATCCTCTTCAGTGTCGTTAGTACATCACATGCACACACGTACACACCTCACTTCTCATTGTCTTTTGTGCAATCATATTTCATGCCTAGTCGAGAAGAGACAACCGAGGCCCTTAGGCTGTACTCAGCGAGATGTTGGCAGCTTCGAAGAGTTGAAGAGTAGGTATAGTGGGATTTCGATGCAAAGACTGAGCTGACCACAATCGTGGTTGGAATCGACATGCACTGCTTGCGCTCCATCCCTTCCATTCTTGGTGTATTTGATGACTCCCCTTCTATTTTCTCATACGAACAATGTGATGGGAGCAATTTCTTAGTACTTCCTCTCTCGTATGCCTGTACTCTCATATCAAAATACCGGAAGGATTTTAGAAGTCCTCCTTCGCACCTTATGCTTGAGCCCCCCTTCTCCTTCTTGGAAACTCACTTTAGCTCATGGACACAAGATGACCTCTTCCGAGAGTAATACTGTCATGCTAATCCCTGTGGTACTCCTCCTTTTGATCTCAAACCCGCTGAAGTAGCTCGTGTTATGCTTGGTCTCGTCCACTGTGGCCTAGATGACCTCATTGAAAAGCTTGATATGTACGGTCTTAAGAAACTTTGCTCTTTATGCCGATGGAACTAGTGGGAGCGTATACCCTCATCCACAGTTGTAAAAATGTCACTAGACATGTTGCCTAGAGTGCTTTATCTGTGAAGTCTGGCAAACTATAAATACGAAGAGATGAGTTTGCTGATGCATCATGGCCTCATGGCCTTTCCTTGTTACGTGACTTGGGCAAGGTCGTCCCAAGCCAACTATCAATACGCCACTCCACCGTGACAGGCCTCATTCCTTTACTCTCTGATTTGTACATGTATGTTTCATATGCTGAGCTTGAACGCCTCGCATCCAACAAAATGGCACCCAACTCTTCCCTTGGCATCGGTATCCTTCCAAATTTCACGCTTGCTCGGCTCACAAACGGGTGGACCAACCTAAGAAACTATTCTTTGCAAAATACTACTAGTCCTACGGTGATCGCTTCATTCTTGTCTATTGCTACCACCACGCCCTCTGCCACCTCGACTTATGCTACTTCCTCTACGACCACACACTCCTTCATCTTCCCTCTTCCCTGCTCCATTGATTGTCTTGACCACGATCAAGAACACACTGCTCGTCATACAATACAACATGATCCTTCACAACCCAACGTCTTGATTTGGTGAATCCCTATGTCATGGACTCTCTTCCTCCACACCTCCTTGGCGGTGTTGGAATGTATGTGCTCTGTTACTCATGACCTTTCTCGCTACGCATGGATATTGGCCCGTCACACAAAATTTTGTCACCAACGTTCTTGAGTCTTGGTTTCCTAAGCCTATGCGTGCCTACCAGTGCCAACTTCGTGTGTTTCAGTGCGACCATGGAGGTGAGTTCTTTGGTTCCACCTCCCATACCCTTCAGTCCCACGTGTGTGCATGGAGCGCTCCACATCTTATACAACCCAACAACATGGGATGTCATTGTGCTAGAACCATACCCTTCCTGACAATGTCAGCCTTTTCCACTCTATCTCCGATCACTTCACCCCCTCTGCCTTTGAGACGATGTCTTACATGACGTGCATGTGGAATCGTATTCCCCACATTCATCTCCCTCGTCTTGTCACCCATTTGAGCATTAGACTAGTCGTCATGTTGACCTTCGACTTGCTTGCATTTGGGATTGTATTACACCTGCTTGGTTGTTTGATGATCACAGCAGAGAAATTCTTTCTCTCACGGCCATCTTTTTGTTTGTTTCTAGGGATCTCCTCTTTCTTTTACGCATGGTGCTTATAGGATCCAATCCATTCTTGTGAGTGTAAGCTTTTGGCCAATCAATCTCACGTAGAGAAGCAAGGTGTGGAGAGTAGTTACGGTCATCAAGTATACCACGTGGTTCAACAAGAGGAGAGTACATGGTAGAGTTACCTGGACTCAGACTGTTCACATCCTCATAAACAACATGAACTCACCCTTGAATAGCCTATCCTCCTGGGTGGTCCACAAATATATCACTCCACTGAATGATCTTGTAGCGGGAGGGCCGGTTCGGCCCTCCCACCTTGCTGAAGCGAGGGGTGGTTGCGCACCACCCCTCGCATCAGCGAGGGCTGGCCGGCGGCCAGCTCACTGCCCGCCGGCTGGACGGCCGGCGGCCGGCCAAGCGACCGGCCGGCCACCGGTCGGCCAGCCGCCAGCCGCCGATCGAAGCCTCAGCCCGATCGGCGGCTGAGGGACCACGAGGGCCTCGAGGGCGAGGCCTCGTGGCCTCGTGCCCTCGCCCCCCCTCGCCCTCCTTGCAAAATGAGCAAACGAGGACGAGGGATAGGGGGAGTGAGGGTGAGGTCGAGAGAGCTGGCGCGAAATCGCCAGCGTGCCTCGCACGCGACGATTTCGCGCCAGAACGGCAAAACGTAAAATCGAAGTTCGTTTATGACGAACTTTGACGTAAAATGAACGGAATAACTCGTGCGAACGTAGGAGTTCAAGGTAAAAACCCCCGGTTTGGGTCCCAAAACCAGGGGTTTGGTTAAAAACGGAAATGGGCCTCTGGAGCCTCGAAATATTCGAGTCTCCCTGCTCTGGGTCGTTGATGACGATTGCCCCTCAGTCCTGCGAAGGGGGTAAATCCCTGACGCGGACTGAGAACGCCATTCTGCGAACTCCGACGACGACTTCAGAGCAGGAGCTGGAGACTCAACCCGCTATAGTGGTATTAGAGCCAGACGCTCCCTGAGACTAAGGGTCCGACGGAAACGGCGGCTATGCCATATATAAAACGCCGCCGGCAGCTGCAAGCAGCAGTAGAAACGCCAGAAGGGACTACAAAATACATAATTCACGGATTGAAACGCCGTAAAGTGCGTTACAGAGCTGGAAAAAAATTCTACTTGGTGGAGCCACTTCCTTCCAACCTCTCCACACTTCTAGGAAGCTAGGAGGATTTTTGTGGGGCGGGTTGGGGAGTTCCCATCCTCTAAAGCCACATAATTCTCCTCATTTTCAAGGCTCCTTCAAACCTCTTTCATCCAAAAATTGGGACAGCGCCCCTCCCGAAGCCTAGGGACTCTCACGGCCTGAGAGCACCCTTAGAAGAAGGAAATTGACACCTTGAAGATTTTTGACGACTCGCCAACGCCGCCGGCTCAAGGGAGACGCCGCCCAAGAACGCGACAGGCGTCACGGAGCGTGAAGAGAAGACCAAGGAAGACAAGAAGACAAGAGGAAGACAAGAAGTTGGAAAAGAGAGTAGAAGACTCGCTAGGAATTGTTAGAATTCATCTTCTTACTTTTACTCTTGTTTTGTGAGCGGCACTCACATTCCTCCTTATTCTATTGTCTTTTAATTTTCTGTTTTCCTAGGTACTAGTCATTGCCAATCGCAGTGAGTCACGGCTTAGGAAGTCTAGCTCCAAAAACCACCACCTTGTGCCGACGTGGCGGCCTAGGAAAATAGAAATTGAATTTGTAATTGCCTCACCGATCGTGAGAGCAAGGAGTTCGTGGGAGGTGATTCCTCCTTAACGTTGTGGGGTGATCCTCACAACGATCTTCACGTGCTAGTTGCACGAGCAACAAGATGGCAAGTGCCGGACCGTCTAAGACCAACAAGGGCAAGGTGGTGACGTTCTCACCACACGTCCTCGGCGGACTCCAAGTTTTGGGAGCCGCCGCCGCGAGCACGGTTGCCAACCCAAAGGCAACCGCACTGCCTAAGGCAACTGTACCGCCTAAGGCAACCGTGCCGCCTAAGGCAACCGGAGCCAACCTCGGCGATACCGAGAAGCGTGCGGAGGCCGCAAAGGTGCTCGACAAGGACGCCGACGCGCACATGGGCGACCCCCATGCGACGGACGAAGCAATGGAGGACGATCTTCCGGAGGAGGACCCCGACGAAGAGCACGATGCCGACGATGGCGGAGGCGATGAGGATCGCGACCATCGCCATCGTCATGCGGCGAACTCGAGCCGATTGCTCGAGAAGGAAAATGCGCCCGCCGCATCGCCTGAAGCTGCCGACGGCAGCGAGACTGCCGAGAATAGCAAGGGCGCTAAAAGCAGTCACACGAGAAGTTCCCGCGAGAATGAGCCAGATGACGACGCCGCAAAGGCAATTCGCGATGGCCGTCGTAGGCTTGCGGAGTTTGCTGCTGAGGCGGCAGGCCGACTCAAGATCACCATCGACGGTGGAGATACGGCACCACTCGGAGGAATGGGGACGGACCCCCCTTCCTACGATGTGGCCGCAATGGGGCAGGGCAGCGTCCACTCGAGCGTCGTCACCGACGACAGTCTCCTCCGAAAGGTGGGACTCTTTGGAGGCGTGTACGCGAACCGTACCCTCCTGCAGTGGGTATATGTGCACGGACAACGCGAGGCCCTAGAGGCTATCGCTGATGCTCTGACGACATCAGATTTGAAGTTCGCATTCGCCAACCTGTTGGCCCACGTCGGGCAGAGCATCACGGACCTCGACCGTGATCGCCAGCTGCAACGCCTGGCCGCTCATGAGGCAAGCCGCCGATGCGATGACCTCGACAAGGCGTTGCAAAGTGTGACCCGAGTGTGGATGCAGCAGCAATCACAACGCGCTGCGGGTGCTGATGCTACTGCCGGTGGCAGCGACGACTTGCCTGCCTCGACGACTTCGGGGCCGGTCATGAACACGTCCTTCCTCCACAGTGTGGAGATCTTTCACAAGGGCGTGAAACTGACCAACTGGCTGAATCGCATGGAGCACGTTCTATGTGTCCACAAGGCTCCACTCAATCAGTTGGGGACCTTGTCACGACGCGGCTTGAAGACAAGCTCTTCAAGTATGTGGTCAAGGAGTGGACTGCAAAACAACCATATCTGGAGTGGCAGCCCATGCCGTGGGAGGCTTTCTGCGCGATCATGCGCAAGAAGTGTACCCAACGTGAGGAGGCGCAGCGCGCCTTCCACAAGATCAAGGACTTCAGGCAGCTGGGCAGCTTGCTCGAATCATACTTCAGCAAATTCACCGCACTCGTGGAGGAAGCCGAAAGCTTCACCGAGGGCGATGGGACTCAGACGTTCAAGTACCCGGAGAACATGCTGCTAGAGTACTTGCGTGATGGTCTCGCCAGCGAGAAGCTGAAGGACAAGACCACCACAACAGCCACTGGCCAAGCTTGGACAAGCTGGAGGGCATTGCGCGACTACATGAGCGAAGTGTATTCGGCGAACCCGAAGCATTACTCTGATGCACGGCCGAACGCGCGTGCACAGCAAGGTCGTGACATACTCGTGGACGCTGCAGGGGCTGGTGGGTCAGTTGGACANCGTTCAAGTACCCGGAGAACATGCTGCTAGAGTACTTGCGTGATGGTCTCGCCAGCGAGAAGCTGAAGGACAAGACCACCACAACAGCCACTGGCCAAGCTTGGACAAGCTGGAGGGCATTGCGCGACTACATGAGCGAAGTGTATTCGGCGAACCCGAAGCATTACTCTGATGCACGGCCGAACGCGCGTGCACAGCAAGGTCGTGACATACTCGTGGACGCTGCAGGGGCTGGTGGGTCAGTTGGACAGCGAGGCGGGGCCAAGAGCAAGCAGCCTACAAACCCTCCAGCCAAGAAGGCTGGTGGACACAATGGGCCCAACAACAAGCGCAACCACGAGAATGACGAGCTACAGGCGGCGCGTGAGCGTCACAACGCAGCCTTCCGTGAAGGGCTCTACCACAACTCCATGCAGGCGGGCCACTTTAGGGCCCAGTGCCCTGAGGCTGCTGGTGGTGGACAAGAGGCCACGGCGCTAGCTGCAGCAGTAGCACCTCGCAGGGGTGGTGCAGCAGGAGGCTGCGGACAAGGCCGTGGATAGGGTCACGGTCGCGGCAATGGGCCCGGCCGTGGTAACGGACAGGGCCGTGGGGCGGGTTTTCCCCACCCCTGAGTGACATCGGTGGGGACCACTCAGGGGTAAAACGGGATCACGAGTGTGAGTTCATGTTTTCAGACGAGGATGTTAAACAATTTGAGTTTTCGACGAGTTCAAATTTCTCTGTTGTTTTCTCCCCTCTCATTGAACCTCATTCTGCACTTGCTGATCGGCATTGCCCACTAAACCTTGCATCACCAAACGAGATGCATGACCGAACCTGCTTAGTGGTGGCGACACCAACCACTGTGCAAGAGTTGTGTAACACGGTGATTGAAGCAAACGCCCTCAAAGCGATGAGTTCAATCACATTCGCACTACCTTTAGTCGACAATTTCGACACAGTGAAAGTTAAAGACTGGAAGGTGCTGGCCGAATTCACACGTGTCCACAAGATGTGGACTCGAGTAGGTGAATCATGGGAGCTGCGGCATCCGCCGTCTAGATTCCGTGTTTATCACAAACTTTGGCTTGCCATTGTCTAGCCTGTACACTCGGAATAGTGGAGGTAACATGACGATGCAGTTCAAAGGCCACCTAGCTGGTGCCCCTGTGAACGTACTCACCGACATTGGAGGCGATGACTCCTTTGTAAGCCTTGGCTTTACCCAACAGGTTGGCTTGAAGTACGAGCCATCGAATGGCGCAGTTGTCGTCGGTGACAACCGTACGGTACACGTGATCGGTACCTGTAAAGCGAAGATTTGTATTCAAGGGTACACACAGAGTGTCACGTTGAAGGTACTCAACCTTCTTGACCCGTTTGACGTGGTGCTAGGCGATCCCTGGCTCCGTGAAAACAAGGCTCTAATGTGCTTTGAATCAAAGCGTTTGATCCTTCGAGACGAACAACATCTCTTTATGTTGATTTCGAGTACGGAATTGTCACCGGCCCGAATCAAAGTCCATGCCAGCTTGTGTGCGATGCAGGTCAAGAGACGTATTCGACAAGGTTGTCGATACTTCTTGGCTCAGCTGCAGAAAGTGGAGGACAACGTGAAGGAAGACACGCCATAAGAGATCAATTATTTATTGGCGGAGTTCTCGGATGTATTCCAAGACCCACCGGCGGGGCTTCCACCAGAAAGACACATGGGCCACACGATTCCGTTGCAACCGGAGGCGACTCCTTCGTTCAGACCCATGTATCGCCTTAGTCCAGAAGAAAGGCGAGAGGCCGAACGCCAAATCAAAGAGTACCTTGCAAAAGGGTGGATCGAGCCCAGTAGCTCACCGTACGGTGCACTGATCCTTTTTGTGAACAAGAAGGACGGTGGTTTACGCATGTGCGTGGATTACCGGGCGTTGAACAAGCTGACGGTGAAAAATCGATTCCCCTTACTACGGATTGAAGACCTTTTTGACCAACTCCAAGGCGAAAAAGCATTTTCTTCCTTGGATTTGTCTCAAGGGTACCATCAAATCCGCATCACGGAAGATGATGTGCCCAAAATCGTGTTTCAAACGCACATGGGACACTATCAGTTCCGAGTGTTATGCTTCGGGCTTACAAATGCCCCGGCAACCTTCCAAGGAGAAATGAACCGAACGTTCGCCAAGCAACTCGGAAAGTTTGTCTTGGTTTACCTGGATGACATCTTGGTTTTCTCCAAATCAATGGAAGAGCACATAGAACATCTGCGCAAAGTTCTCGCAATCCTTCAGGAACAGAAGTTCTATGCGAAAGTGAGCAAGTGCAAGCTTGCACAAGATGAGCTCGAATACCTTGGACACATCGTCGGCAAGGACGGCATCCGTGTCGACCCACGAAAGGTCCAAGCCGTTGTGGACTGGCCACGCCCCGAAAATGTTGGGCAAATTCGGTCTTTCCTCGGCCTTGCAAACTACTTTCGATGGTTTATGCAAGGGTATTCGACCCTGGTAGCACCGCTAACCAGGCTCACGTGAAAAGACGTGAATTGGGAATGGACTTCTGATTGCGAGAATGCTTTTCTCAAAGTCAAAGAGCTTCTATCCACGGCGTCCGTCCTAGCTCTTCCGGATCCATCGCAACCGTGGGAGGTTCGATGTGATGCGTCGACAGTAGGACTTGAAGCCGTCCTCATGCAGAACGGTCACCCAGTTGCGTATGAGAGCCGAAAGATCATCCCCGCGGAAACGCGGTACACGACTGGGGATCAAGAACTCCTTGCGGTAGTACACGCTTTCAAGATGTGGCGTTGCTACCTTGAGGGCGCTGAAGGGGGTGTGACGGTCGTGACCGACCATAATCCATTGGTGTTTTTCCAAACGCAACCGAACCTGTCAAGACGACAGGCGTGTTGGAGCGAATACCTGAGTCGATTCTCGTTCACATGGGAATATCGGCCAGTACGCATCAATGTGGCCGATCCACTAAGCCGACAGCCTGTGGAAATTAAAGCAACCACCAAGGTCAGTGGGTGTTTTATGGCCATTGCAACAGCAACAGTACAACCACCAGATCCCCCTACACCTCTGCGGCAACCACCACGAGAGATTATCCATTACAACGGTTTTGTAAATAGGATCTGGATGGGATACTGTGTGGATTCTTGGTTCCAAGACTCTCGAAATCTGGACAAGTACGGCTTGGTGGAGGCCGCAAGAATCTTCTGGCACGGAGAACAAGTTATTGTGCCAAACTCGGGAGACCTTCGAGCAAAGGTTATCTCCCAGTTCCACGACCCACCAGTCGGAGGTCATGTGGGACCCCGAAAGACCAGACAGGCACTCTCGGACCACTATTGGTGGCCAGGATGGAGTGTCGATGTCCATAAGTATTGCATGACATGTGACCCATGTCTTCGGAATAAGGCTACTAACAAGAAGCCTGCTGGACTCCTCCAACAGCTTCCCATTCCTGGGACTCCATGGGAGTGCGTCAGCATGGACTTCATTACTGGTCTTCCGGACACGGCTCATGGCCATGATGCAATACTAGTGGTTGTGGATCTTTTGACGAAGATGACACACTTCATTCCTACAACCACTGACGTGAACGCAGAGGAGACCGCTCGTCTCTTCTTTGAGGGTGTCGTAAAGTATCACGGGTTGCCGTTGCACATTATATGTGATCGAGATCGCAAATTTGCTAGTAAGTTCTGGCAAAAGATGGACGAATACTTCGGCAGTGAGTCGCAAATATCGATAGCATTTCACCCTCAAACTGACGGATAAACAGAGCGCATGAATCGCACTCTGGAACAGCTGCTCCGCATGTACATGGACCCTGCCATGCATGCTTGGGACGAATTCCTAGCACCGGCAGAGTTTGTAGTGAACGAGTCCACACAGTTCACACCGTTCGTGTTGAACAGTGGTCGGCATCCAGTGGTACCCTCTTCATTGGTGAAGAGTGGGAGTACAGGAGGGCAGGTTCCTTCCGCTCAAGCCTTTGCCGAGTGCATCGAGTCCTCGTTACAGGTGGCGAAGGGTCACCTTCAAGCTGCTCGGCAAGGACAAAAGGCATATGCTGACAAAGGTCGCCGGGAGGTCTCGTTTGACATCGGTGGCAAAGTGTTCCTTAGCACTAAAAACCTTCGGTTGAAGTCGCCAGGGGTAAGAAAACTTCTACCGAAGTGGATTGGGCCGTTTCTCATTGTGGCACGCATCGGGCCATTGGCATACCGATTGCTACTTCCGCCAAGTATGAAGATACATGACGTGTTTCATGTGAGCCTGTTGGCTCTTTGCACGGCAGAAGGAACCGTTCAGCCACCGCCAACAGTCCTGGCTGTCGACGGCCAATACGAGGTCCTTCGCCTACTCCAGCACCGAGAGCGTACTCTTCGGTCGTGTGTTGTCAGGGAGTACCTCGTTCATTGGGCCGGTTGTGGACCTGAACATAATTCATGGGAGCCCGAATCTCGGTTGTCCAGAGGGGTGGTCAACGAGTATTGGAGCGAGCTTGCAGCTCGCACAGATTGACGCGTGGCAGGAGGTACCACCTGAACGCGGAAAAAGTGAACAACATTCCCACATGGCAGCATTCATGGACAGCGACCATAGGAGGTTGGGGACGCCCAACATGGTTGTCGCGCGGATGCTCCAGCCTAAAGGGGGGAGGCCGCTAGCCGTGCTGACCTACAAGCTACAGCTTAGGTCTAGGTACCATGCACGTGTTCATGTTTAGCTGGTGATTGAAATTACTAATTTTCTTTCACAATGTTGATGACTCACTGACTGACAATCCTACTTGTTGTTCATGAACCGGGACGGTTCACAATAAGTTGGGAGGAATGTAGCGGGAGGGCCGGTTCGGCCCTCCCACCTCGCTGAAGCGAGGGGTGGTTGCGCACCACCCCTCGCGTCAGCGAGGGCTGGCCGCCGGCCAGCACTTCGCTGGCCGCCGGCCAGCTTGCTGCCGGCCGGCTGGACGACCGGCGGCCGGCCAAGCGACCGGCCGGCCACTGGTCGACCATCCGCCAGCCGCCGATCGCGGCCTCAGCCCGATCGGCGGCTGAGGGGCCACGAGGGCCTCGAGGGCGAGGCCTCGTGGCCTCGTGCCCTCGCCCCCCCTCGCCCTCCTTGCAAAACGAGCAAGCGAGGACAATGGATAGGGGGAGCAAGGGTGAGGTCGAGAGAGTTGGCGCGAAATCGCCAGCGTGCCTCGCACGCGACGATTTCGCGCCAGAACGGCAAAACGTAAAATCAAAGTTTGTTTACGACGAACTTCGACATAAAATGAACAGAATAACTCGTGCGAACACACGAGTTCGAGGTAAAATCCCCCGGTTTGGGTCCCAAAACCAGGGGTTTGGTTAGTAACAGAAATGGGCCTCTGGAGACTCGAAATATTCGAGTCTCCCTGCTCTGGGTTGTTGATGAAAATTGCCTTTCAGTCCTGCGAAGGGGGTAAATCCCTGTCGCGGACTGAGAACGCCATTCTGCGAACTCCGACGATGACTTCAGAGCAGGAGCTGGAGACTCAGCCCGTTACAGATCTTGACCGTTTCTATGGCTTGGCTTGTTTTGAGGACCATGACCATGTCCGTGAACTCTGTGAGAATTCATTACCTACAATGTCACCACAACCTTGCTTCAATCACCTTGACAGAATATCGACATGGATATCAGTCCCAGTCGTGAGGTGTAAATGTTGACCCACACACATACAAATACATACACACATGGCCACTTAGAATAGTACTATCATGACGCGTTACAAGGATTAGAGGAGGAAGAATAGTCTACATGCTCTGCGTTGCATCAGTAACGGAGAAGTGATGAATAAGGAAAAACTCAACTAAGTAGGATTGTGCCTTGTGGGCCACACATCGTCACTCCCACGAGTGAGGAGCTCATGGGGAACCTGCACACAAACAAGAAAAGTAATGCAAAGGTCCCCGAATATGGAAAGCTAAAGAATGCAGGACAAGTATAACCCGAGATATGCAATAGGTTTACAAAAGTAACGGGCATAGCATATGTTGCCTACTTATGGTTGATCACCTTAAATTCCCAAAATATTTTTACAGTGTATATAAGGAGTGCACGCATGGTGGGAAGTACATGGAAACTTCATTCTCATGCGTAACAACATTTGTGAGCACGGTTATTTGCGTCTAGATAAGGTTCTTGGAAGTTGCGAAGAGCTATGAACTATTTTGAATTGTGTTTTGTTTCAATGTCACAAGGGTGTTTTGATGTGGGAAGGAAAAACAATAGAATACCGTAGTGCCACTAGCATTGGCTCAAAATAATTCTAAACCTTGTTGGGTTCTAAAAACCCATCCACGTAGGGAACTTCAACTTATAGTGACCAACATATACATATATGTATTCTTTAAGCTTGATTTCATATTCTTGTATCAACGTCTCCAAGTCTCTTGATCTCTCCTTCAAGTGGATGATAGGCGGAAGAGAGACAGCAAGGATCTCTCAAGCAAGGAGTTGAATCTCAAAATCACATATTTAAGGCTTGCTTTTTGGACATTTGAGTCATTCGTTCATGAATTCATTCGTTCATCCATGGCCAGATGTAAACACGGTGTAATTGAGCTAAGCAGAAAATAACAAAAGGTGACCGGATTTTGCATGAACTATGTAGGCATTAAAGTGCAAACAAAACATTGACTGCATACTAATGGTACTGGGGTAAATTATCTTCATGATGAAATGGGAATGGCTGTACTTAATTTCTTTCACTGCTCTACCTTGTATCATTGATACTATGTTCAATGGGAACATTGACTCTAACACAAAGTCATACATTTGAAAAAAAAATGTATGACAAGACTCAAGCAATATCTTGGATGTTGCTCGGTTGATAGCCTGCCTGTCCATCATGATATGCTATTACCATTGAACGAGCAACACTCAAGCAGTACGTTTGTTGAAGTTATGAGCGGGCCCTATTTCTATGGCCATTTTTTGAAACACAACTTGTAGACTATATTTGTTGATTAATTAAATATTTTGCATCGATTTATTTGTCAAGTGGACGTCCATGAGTGAAGGAGGATTGTTGTGAAAAATGATGTGCCATGGTGAGTAGATGTTTTAATCTCATTGACAAACTGGAGATGTCACAAGCAAACAATGAGATATTAATACACAGGTGTATTATGTGATGCATTTTTACCTGCACCGCCAGCTACGTTCCTCCAACACACTTTCTTTGTTGGTGGCTACGGGTCAGTTACCCGGACCCCACTCCAACTCAAGACTATATTGCAAGAATGTATAAAACGTGTAGCTATAAGGGGCCTTAACCGATTTTGTGTTCCAATACACTCTCCAACTCTTGAGGGGAGGACAAAGGATTTGAGAGGGTTGAACACTCAATGGAAACATACGATGTATAAATGTTCTTATATCAATAGAAGAACTGGGAACTGGGAAAGAAAGTCAATTATGGGTTCTTTAACGTCTATATCAGCTACATTGCCGGCTACACTCGGTGCAATACGCATTCTACGTGGGGGGAAGAGGGGTGGGGCGTGGAGGTTAGTTATCCGGAATCTCCCCTCCAAAAGATGAAATTACATTGGCTCAATGTGTGTGAGATAGTAGCTATGGGGGTCTACACAAATACACTGGTGTATTCTACATGGTAAAATATATTAGTGTACAAAAACCTACATCAACACAATACACTTCCCAGAACACCCACCCAATACTCTTTACGGCTTTAGGGAGGGAGGAGGGATCCGATCACCATATATTGAGACCAAATGCATGATTGTGGAGGGTAGGACACACCATCAAAGTTTGATAATGATCTCAAACAACGATAGTGATGGGATAGTCTATTTAGGTATAGAAAATATATCATTATTATTCTACGCGTCTCTTCATTACACAATCAGCTATAATCGTCCAGTACACTATGTCAATGTGGGAGAAGAGGAAGTTACCTCCTTTTCGAATATGATATTTGGATCCCAGCCTTTCCCCAAAACATAAAAATGCATTTAGAGAAGGGACGCCTGGACCTCCTTATTCCCCCTCCTCCCCAAAAAAGGAAAACATAAAGGTAGGGTGTATTGGCAAGTGTAGCTTGAGAGAGTTTAGAGAAATACACTGATGTATTTCAAAAATACGTATGGGTTTGAATAAGTCAGTACATAAAATCATATGCAACAGAATACACCACAGCTGAACACAACCCATACATCCTTAGGAAAAATGGGAAGGGGGGACTAAGGGCGAGGATTGCAAGGTAATGTGTAGGATTATTGGTAGCAGAACACCTCTTAAAAGGAGACTGACGTCATTAGCCACAAATTTGCTGAGGTCCTATAATGGACGTCCATCCGTAACCAAAGTAATTTTACGAATAAAATTATCTCTAATTACTATTGCACGAAACATTTTTAAAGGAATACTTTACGTTCAATATCAAACACTTTATGATACAAAAATACACACAATACAATGAAAACTAGTAGTTATACCATGAAAAATATTCTACGTAATTTCCAATATACATATATGTATACATGAACGTGTACATACATTTGTCGCTGAATAAAAGAGTCATGATTAACCATACCTCATGTTTTTTAGCACTCCTCTGTGAACCATGCTTCTTCATCGCTCAAGCCAAAGCAACCATGATGCCTATGGATAGAAAATGTACAATGGTGCAAGAAGGCCTTTGGTAAAAAATCATGCACGTTGCTAAAGGGAGCAAACATAATGTATTTAAATACTACCAACGCGTAGTGCATCCAAAACACAATGATGCACCACACGGATCTATTTTGTGCGGTGACGATACACCAGATTCTTTGCAATCTTGAGTGCGCTTTGGATATCGCACATGAGAGAAACCTAGAGAATGGTAATGTGGAAATCATGAAAGAAGATACGTCACCACGTTGCATCCTTTGTTACATCATTGAGTGCAACATACTCTAATCCTGCAGAACTTGTAGTGATGTAGTAGTGCGTACGACTTTGTGAGGAGACTGTTCCCTCCTCCAATGTTGAACACATATCCTATCCTACAATGACACCCGTGTCCATGTGTTGCGTGGTCGTTGTCACTGAACCCAACTACTTGGAGACCATGTGATGAGCGAGTGTACTGAAGGACAACTTTGTGTCAACAGTGCAACGAAGGAATTTTGGGTGAATGGTTCAACTAGGACAACATGTTCACCACATATGTGATGTCCAGCCGTTTGGTCATGGAAGCGTAATTCAAACTACCCACGATCAACCGGTAGGATGGGGCATCAACCAAACCATTACGTGTTACGTCTATTATATCAAAGATATCTTTCGTCCCTTCTGGCATGATTGGAATAATCACTGATCTCACACCATTTGAAACTCCAGCCATCCTGCATGTTTTGTATGAACTGCATTCCAATATTTTTTCCCACTTCACCTACATCCTCCATCTAGTGCCACTTATTGAGTACCTCCTTTTGTGTAATCTCAATGATTGATAGAGAGAATATTAGAAAACCATCGGCGTACAAAAGTATTATTATGAATGATCCCCTATTGTCCTTTCACACAAATTACCTGGAATAAAGCACCTTTGTATGTTCACATTGATATTTTCACTTTACGCTATCGGTATCCAGCTTAAGAAGCAGAAGGTGTTATATACGGTTTGAGTCTTATTGACATGGATGAACTGATGCTTCTTTTTCATAGAGAAGGGTCACGTTAGAATTTCAATAGGTATTTGATTACTTATAGCGCAACGACAGTGTAGGCAACCACTATGCATTTTCGAAATTATCGCGGGGAAGGGGCCACAAGGCAAGTAGTTGAGGATCATCTTGATGAATGAAGCATTCAACATCAGATTTCACCTCCTCCTACACCTCAGTAGACTGGATTTATGGAACGTTAGTACCATGCACTAAATGAAGACGTTCAAGCCATAATGGTATTGGCAGGGATACCACCGAGCTTTTAGGGTGAGACTGTGGAGTATGTCGTTTGGAAACGTAACTGCATTCCTTTACAGGCACTTAAAGCTGATAGACACTTAGTGACATTTCTGCTATAATTAGGGACCTCATTCAACTCCAGCATGAGAATTAAGAGAACTTCACAATGCAAGTTGAATCACTAAAAACGATGAAGTGTAGAGGAAGAATAAAACTAAACTGTCATGGCTAAACCTAAAACGACTTCGACACCAAGTGTCGGAAGTCGACAGAAACGAGGGGCAGGGAGCGAAGCACGAATTATGTGCTTTGTTCCTCGCTCGGCCGGACAGCGAGGCTTGCCGGCCGAGCGAGCTCACTCTCGCTAGTCGAGGGCGAATCTCGCCCCTAGACCGAATTCTCGGTCGAGTGCCCAAACGGGCTTTCCTAGCCTACGTCATGCAAGATTGAAAGACTAGTCTAGGTCTCTTTGCAAAAACACCAAGTGTGTCCCTACAGAGTCAAAGCCTAATCTAGGCTTGGTAACACCTAGTGCCCATGTGAACAAGTGGAGCATGGGCATGCGACTGAGCTGGAGCCGAGGCACGTGAGTCATGAGCGGCAGCATATGGAGGGTGCTGCGCCTGATGCGTGTGAAGCACGAGCTCATCATGCGTTGTCTCCAGTCTCATGGTCGGCATGCCCTGCGCACTCACATCCACACAAAAGCAGGATATGTACACGGATTAACACGCCCCCTTGGATGTGAGTGCCGCAGGCATGCAGCCAAGTTGGTGCAGTTGAGAGGTAAGGTTTGGTGAGGGAATTACTTTGGTGAGGAAGTCTGCCAACTGAGCATCGCCCGCAATTGGACACACCTGAACAACCCCTGCTTCAACTGCTTCTCGCACAAAGTGATGCTCGACGGCGATATGCTTAGTGCGTGGGTGCAATACACCGTCATTCTCAGCAATCCGTTGTGCTGCTGAGCTGTCACTGTACAATGGTGTGGCAAGCGCAGTCAAGCCCAATTCTTTCAGCAACCGTCCCAGCCATATCCCCTCGCATGCAGCCTCACCCAATGCCATGTATTCAGCTTCAGCCACACTACGTGCCACACACGACTGTTTTGCACTCCTCCATGAGACGGCCATACCCCACACACGGAAAACATACCCCCCTCGACTGCGTGCAACACGATCGCGCGCATAGTCACTGTCATAATACCCGTCCAAGAGGGGTGCTGAGGAGGGAGAGATGACCAGACCGATATCGGCATTGTCCAACACATAACGGAGCAATTTCAGCAGGGCCTTGTGATGCGCACTGCGTGGTTCCTGACTGAACTGGGCCAAGGTGTTTACAGCACATGCAATGTCAAGTCGTGTTGTGGATGCCAAGTAGGAGAGACTGCCTGTGATCTGTCGGTAGAGTGTTGGGTCACTGTTAGGTCCGTAATCTGTGGTGCGTGTGTCAAGCAAATGTGCATAGACGTCAGGGCTCATGGGTGACTGTTGCCGTGGCAAGTGTTGCACGAGATGATGAAAGCGTGCAGTCAGATGGGCAACAAAGCGTCCTTGATGCAGGGTCAGTGTGCGTGCGGGTCTCACTCGTGTGATGGCCATGCCCAAGAAGCTGTGCGCTTCACCAAGGTCAGTCATGCGGTAGTGTGAGGTGAGCAGTGACTTTGTTTGTGAGATGAGTGGGAGTGAAGGGGAAAGGATCAACAGATCATCCACATAGACAAGCAATGCAACTGGCTCTGTACCCTGCAACCGCAGGAACAGAGAGGGATCAGAGATGCTTTGGGAGAATCCGCCGCGTTCCAGAGTGCGTCGGATCTCTTTGTTCCAACACCTGGGAGCTTGCTTCAATCCATACAGTGCTTTCAGCAACAGCCACACACAATCAGTTCCATCCTCAAACCCTTCTGGTTGTTTCACATACAGTTCCTCCTCAAGAGGACCATTCAGGTAAGCATTTTTTACATCCATTTGATGTATTTCCCAATCGTCATGTGCCGCCACAGCCAGCAAGGTACGGCTGGTGCCATACTTGCCGATTGGGGCGTACGTGTCTGTAAAATCTTGTCCAGGAATTTGATGAAAACCTTTGGCAACCAGACGAGCCTTGTATTTCTCAATCATGCCTGCCATATTTCTCTTGAGTTTGAACAACCACTTTAGATCAATTGCTTTTCGTCCTGTTGGCAATGGCACGAGTTGGTACACATCATGTTCCAACAGTGCATTCAACTCAGCCACCATAGCTTTTTCCCACTGTGCTGCGTCCGGTCGATCCCTTGCTTCTGTCAGTGTGAGAGGTTCTACACCTGTGGTTTCTACAGGGGCAGGCCCCACCATGTGGTAAAACCGTTTGTAATCCACACGTGCCAAGTTGCGGGCAGACCGACGAACAGGCTCAGTGACTGCTGGACGAACCTCGACCACACTTTCCAATGGTGGGACTGGTGCCAAGCCAGGTGGTGAGGGTGTTGTGTATGATGCAGTGCTAGCCAGGTCAGTTGGTGTCAACAGATCTGTGGGGACTGGGGATGCCACAGGTGCACCATGCGACTGTTGTGCAACAGGTGAGGTGTGACGCACGGGACGTGGTACAAAGACAGGGACACTCACATATTCTGGGTAGTGGTGTGGAGATGGAATTTGCGGGGCATCTCGTAGGGTACGAAACGTCTTGTATGGCATGTGCTCTAGGAAGGATGCATCTCGACTTTCAATGAAACTGTGATTGGTGGGGTCCCAGAATCTCCATGCCTTGGAGGCATGGGATACTCCCACAAACACACACCATCTGCCTCGTGGACTGAGTTTGTGACTTCTTTGAGGCTGAGCGAACCACACACATGCCATGGTTCCCCAGACCCGTGCCGGTCTCAAGTCGGCCTTCTCTTGAAACCTGCGCTCCCAGGGCGTCACTGATTTGGGCAGTGGACCCTGAGGGATGCGGTTCCAAACCCATGTTACATATTTTACTGCCTCTTCCCAAAATCCAAAGGACAGACCGGACTCGCCATGAAGGGTACGCAAGGCATCTCCCAAGGTCCTATGCCATCTCTCTGCAACCCCGTTTTGTTGGGGCGTGTAGGGAGCGGTGGTCTGATGCTCTATGCCTCTTGCCTTGAGTTCAGAGGCAAGAGATCCAAGGAATTTGCCGCCTCTGTCCGTGCGCAACTTCAGCAATCTTTGATTCGTTTGGCATTCCGCCAGAGCTATCCATTCAACAATCGCACGCTGAGCATCAGCTTTTGTTTTCAACAAGAAGGCCCAGCGGAAACGACAAAAATTGTCAGTCAGAGTCAAAACATATGCTGAGCCATACTGCACGGATGGCATGGGCATGGGCCCAGTGACATCGGCGTGCACTAGCGCAAGAGGAGAAGTGCTCTCCCTCTCCGAGGTGGGAAAAGTCTGTCTGTGTGATTTACCTTCATGACACTCAAGACATGCTCCTGGTTTCAGACCATGCTGAAAGTCAGTGGGCAGGAGTCCGTGTGCAGGAGTGTGCTTCATGAGGTCAGCAACCAATGCCGTGTTGATGTGTGCAAGACGACGGTGAATGAGATTAGTGTGTTGTGCGTCAACTGTGGTTGTGACATGTGCTTGTGCTCGGGCTGTGGGCATAGGAGGAAAAAGAGTGATTCTATACAGCATGTCATCGTGCAACGGTCCATCAGCCAGCAAGGACCCAGAGGCATCAAAAAGCATGCATCGTTGCTTTTGAGTTATCGTGGACACATTCGATTGCCTGTCTAGCTGTCCTCCCGACAACAGATTCACCTTCAGCTTGGGAACATACAACACACCAGTCAGCCACAGTATCCCCCCTGGCGCCTGAAGAGCCATAGTCCCCACACCTTCAACAGCAAGCACCTCTCCCAACCCAGTTTTCACCCCTTCAACATCATATGTGGCATACAATGACGTAAACAACTGGCGATGAGGTGACATGTGATGGGACGATGCTGTGTCATACAACCACTCATGCATGGGCAGTGCATGGGATGTAGTGATATGCGTGTGTCCGAGTCGCTGACCTGCTCCCTGAGGTGCTGCTGTCGGCTCGGGTGGCTGCAGCTCTGTGCTTGGGACCCATCCAGCATACTGAGGCGGTGGAGATGGCTCCTGTGTCATTGCCATATCGGCATACACGCGCTGCGCCCACTCAGGTGCGGGAACTGCCACCGTGGACTGCGGTGGCATGTAGTACGCAGGAGGCAAGATGGAAGGCTGCACTACGTGCTGCATCATCGGTTGCATCATCGGTTGCATCACCAGCTGCATCATTGGCTGCATCATCGGCTGCATAGTCGGCTGGAGCTGAGGTGGTCCAAATGTGGCTGCAGCTGTCGGTGTGGGCGCACGTGGCCCAAGGTGACCGGGTGCTCCCCATGTCGGAGGGGACAGTGGTCCCATGGTAGGTGGACGCAACTGCTGCTGGTAAGGCTGCTGCTAATACTGCTGCTGCTGTGGGTTCATGATGCGCTGCAGCACGGGACAGGCACGCCAGTATGACCGGGCTGACGACAGTAGTTGCAGGTACGGTTGCCAGTGTCTCGTCCACGTCCGTGGCCTCTACC
>SZWC01009001.1:44093-56490 GCA_023375785.1 Penium margaritaceum | reverse complement strand
TCCTTGTATGGCTCACCAAGGTGGAGCAACACTGGATCTAGCCACTCCAGAACGGTGCAAGAAGCACCCAGTCCAAGAATGCGGCGCCTGATGTCCATCGTCGCATCCCAGTACTCGGCAATAGGCGCATCGGGCTTTGGGTAAAGACGACGAAGCTTGTCACGCAGCTTGATAACGAGTGCCATTCCCTGCTCCTCCTTGCGCGTCACTAGGTGCTGCCACGCCTCGGAAGGACGGGGAGCTCCACTGCGAGGATTAGTTGGATCCTCTCCTCGCCTGCCATACCGAAAGTGACGAACGGCGTAAGACTGGTCGTCGGGAAGAGCACGCGTCAAGGCATTGAAGGCACGGAGGAGGGTACGATCGTCTACCTCCTCCGGCGGTGAGTTGAGGTAAAGTTCCTCGAGTCCATGCTCGGCCGCCCACGCGAGGAACACGTCTTTCCATGCAAGGAAATCGCGTGTTCCTAGAGGTGGGGACGTCAGGTCCTTGTGGAGTGCAATCTTGTTTAGGTCACTCCGTGTGACAACCGCTGCCGAGGTAGCCGTGTTTGCACTCCCGCCACCCCTGTTACTCCGCCTCGGGGACCCTTCACCACTCATGGTGACCTTGGTCCTGCCCACTCCTCTCAGCGTAGTACGCAGGGCGTATGCGCCCCCTTGCCCTGGACTCTACGCGGCTCCTTACGGGGACCACCGATAGCGACGTGGCACGTGGTGTCCACCCTTGCCGCCGTTTCCTCTTCTTTGCACCTTCCTTTGGCCTCGCAGGCCCTAGGCGCCTTCTCCTCCTCCGTCCTGGTCTTGCTACTTGCCCTGTTTCGATCCCGGACGTCCCTAACTTGCCAGATCGCCGAAAACACATTTTTGCTTGTTGTGGCCGTTTTGGACGATTTGAAAATTCCCCTTCGCTCCCTTAACAGCAGGCCGACGGAACTGCTCTGATACCATGAGAATTAAGAGAACTTCACAATGCAAGTTGAATCACTAAAAACGATGAAGTGTAGAGGAAGAATAGAACTAAACTATCATGGCTAAACCTAAAACGACTTCGACACCAAGTGAGCTCGCTCTCGCTAGTCGAGGGCGAATCTCGCCCCTAGACCGAATTCTCGGTCGAGTGCCCAAACGGGCTTTCCTAGCCTACGTCATGCAAGATTGAAAGACTCGTCTAGGTCTCTTTGCAAAACCACCAGATGTGTCCCTACAGAGTCAAAGCCTAATCTAGGCTTGGTAACACCTAGTGCCCATGTGAACAAGTGGAGCATGGGCATGCGACTGAGCTGGAGCCGAGGCACGTGAGTCATGAGCGGCAGCATATGGAGGGTGCTGCGCCTGATGCGTGTGAAGCACGAGCTCATCATGCGTTGTCTCCAGTCTCATGGTCGGCATGCCCTGCGCACTCAAATCCACACAAAGCAGGATATGTACACGATTATGGGGCAGTGTTGTTTCGCATTGGCGGTCTCCGGATGACAAGACAAGAAAGCTTGTTGGGCCTGGGCAATAGGGTATCTTATGGGACCAATCACGATATAGAAAGTATGGCTATGTTATGATATTGAAACTAGACAAGTTATGGAATCTTGTCGCATGTAGTTCTATGAGCAATAGCTTTTCCCACACTACTACACCACAAAGCAATGAGGCGCCATGCAACACATACATTCAATCGACCACCCCCCAACCCCACGGAGTGGCACTCTAGTTACCACACATAAATCATTGTGAGATCCACGTCCAACGATAATTCCCGACTCTTTGTTGTTCTTTTCTATCCAGTACATTGCACTATGTCACATTCTCATCGGTAGTAACCCTTGGACATCATGCAAGGGATGAAACACAACACCACACATACATAGCACCATCAACACCATGAGCACCATTGGTACCATCAACATCATTAACAGTATCAACGCTATGAGCACAATCAGTACCAGAAGGTCCACTGTCACCCCCTACATCTTTCGTCCGTATTCCATATAGAGAAGCATTCTCTCCCTCCTTCAGTTGAGTACCGAGTGACCCATGACCAACTAGATCCCTTTCATACGTATGATGTTAGAGGAAGAATAAAACATAGGAGCGTTTGAGGTGTTAGAGATGTGACCGACGGGGAGGAATGTCAAAGAGGTAATAAACTGAGAGGAATAGGAAAGAAGTTGTATAAATGCATGTGCTATATGGTCACAAACATAGCTTCTACATTCACACCACCTCCAGGGGTCAATGTGCGTTGGAGAGAGGACACTAGCTGTTCATTGGTCAGTTTGGGTTCCACTTAAGCATCATTTGTTTGTCGGATGTACATAGAGGCAATGGCATGTCCAAAGGCACATTTGTGGTATGTGGCAATGTAGGAGGAACTGAGCAAGATCTATGCATTTGACACATCGGAGGTGGTAGAAACCACCTCCACCAACAAGCGTTGAGGCGAAGTATCGTTTTCAATAAGTACCACAATGATAGTACCATTGAAAGATACAAGGTGTGTCTTATAGTAGAAGAGCATTCCCATGTACCAAAGACATATTTAGGAGACACGTTTGTACCAGTAGGAAAGCCCTCTAGTAGTCGTCGTCTATTTACACCAGCAACACTGTCTGATTGGGAGATTCACCAAAATGACGTGAAGAATGCCTTTCTTTTGGGAAGGCTTGATAAAGAGATTTTTATGTTTCAACCAAAAAGAGTGGATGATGGAATCGTCAAGGCCTGTCATTTGAAACGAGCATTGCATGGCCTGAAACAATCTCCACGGTGATGGAATGAGGATTCTGCGATGGGTCCGGTTGATGGGCGTTGGAGAGAGGACACTAGCTGTTCATTGGTCGGTTTGGGTTCCACTTAAGCATCATTTGTTTTCCGGATGTACACAGAGGCAATGGCATGTCCAAAGGCACATTTGTGGTAGTTGGCAATGTAGGAGGAACTGAGCAAGACCTATGCACTTGACACATCGGAGGTGGTAGACAAACCACCTCCACCAACAAGCGTTGAGGCGAAGTATCGTTTTCAATAAGTATCACAATGATAGTACCATTGAAAGATACAAGGTGTGTCTTATAGTAGAAGAGCATTCCCATGTACCAAAGACATATTTAGGAGACACGTTTGTACCAGTAGGAAAGCACTCTAGTAGTCGTCGTCTATTTGCAGCAGCAACACTGTCTGATTGGGAGATTCACCAAAAAGACGTGAAGAATGCCTTTCCTTTTGGGAAGGCTCGACAAAGAGATTTTTATGTTTCAACCAAAAAGAGTGGATGATGGAATCGTCAAGGCCAGTCATTTGAAACGAGCATTGTATGGCCTGAAATAATCTCCACGGTGATGGAATGAGGATTCTGCGATGGGTCCGGTTGATGGGGGCTTCGAAATAAGCAACCACATGACCAATCACCCCCTATAATATCACACTAGAAAATGGAACCCTGTAGAAATGGCACCTCGCTAATTAGCACAAGAAGCTAGCACTTTGTAGTCAACGATGCCATATCAATTGCAAACTGTTGATTGCATGCGTGTTCTGATCGATGGATGGATAAATTGGTCAGATGTTCTTGTTCTCCTCTATGTGCTTATGAGAGGTGATAGGTCGCCGAAGGCTACTAGTGTTTGAGCCTGTCTGATTCCCGATCCACTAGAGGCTCAAGCCTTGTAAAGATATTCAAAATTTTAGACTGACCTGAACGATTGGACTATTGTCTTGACCCCCGAGTGATTCTGGCTGTCCATGGTTTTCAGAATGTCTAACTGTATGTTTATCCTTCACTGACGGCACTCAGACTTCAGCTTTGATGATGGTCCGATCACAGGATCTATTTATTTTCGTGTTTTCTAAGGTCAGATGCCACCGTTAACCTACTTTGAAGTTTTTTTCTATGTTGTGTGATCCACGAAACAAACGGGCCTTCGAAAGCTTGCCGTTAGGGTGACGTACGAGGTGAAAATTTCATGTCAGGTCGGAGTTTGGCAGCGGCGCGAGTTACCGGCGGATTGATCCTCTGGTTACTGCTAACCGTAAAAGGAATCTATGCAGCAGGTTGGGGCAGCAGCGTTGTTGATGCAGCGTGCGGGCTTCCACGCTCGTTGCTTAGGTCAGCTGCCCCCTCAGTCTGCTGCTCTAGAGTCTAAGTCTGGAAGCTCTGGGTTTTGTTACTCAGAAACGCGCGCGCCAGAGTTAGCGCCAGAAAGCAGCTGAAAACTGATAATGACTGATTAGGAATGAAGAATGAACAGCAATGGGGGACCCCTCCAAGTTCTAGCCCCCCCCAGCTCTGTAGAGCTTGTTACTCAGTTCATCAGCCAATCAGAAAATAACTCAGTTCAGGCTGGCAGGTTTTCTCGGTGAGGCCTGCCAGGCAGCCGACAGCCCAAAACCCGGGCGTCGTCCGTTTTGCCTGAAAACTGGACCATACCATAATACCGACGCTGCGAACGCAGCTGTGCGGTCAGAATCTGCTGGAAAAATAATAATGAGGAGTTATGGCAGCCTAAACCCAGATAGTGCCCACAATGGTTTATGCTACCAAACAGGGGCATGCAACATGCAACTGGGACCCTAGGCAGTGCATGACGATGCAGACGCGATGGGACGCGCTGGACGCATGCAAGCAGCAACTGCGGTGTCAATGACCGCCGGCAGCACGACCGCCAAGGAGGCCTGCCGATGGAGCTGAGCGCGTCGCCGGAGAGAGGAGGCTCCAGCGAACTGCGAGAAGACCTCAGCGTGCGTCGGCTCCACCGGACGACACTCCATCAGCGTTGAGTCTCGCCGTCAGTCATCTGCACGCCGATGTACACAAGCCGGGAGGACACAACAGAGCACAATGAGAGATGCGAAAAAACCAACACTCCCCCATGACTCACAGGCGTAGTGCACATGGGCGGACAGGGACACGGTCAACATCCAGACTCCCCCAAGGCATGCAGAGACGCAGGCAGAGATAAAGAGAGAGCCACTCAAGGACGTACGCCGACCGAACTCATAGCCTTCTTGAACGAGTCGCGCTTCAGTGCCTTGGTCAGGAAGTCAGCCAACTGCCGTGCTGTCTCAACCCACACGATGCTGATGCTGCCGTCATGCAACAATGAACGCACATAGTGATACTCAACGTTGATGTGCTTTGTGCGTGTGTGATGCATGCCGTCATTGTCAGCGATGGCCATGGCACTCTCATTGTCACAATGCAACGTGATGGATGGGACAGACTGGCGCAACTCAGACAGCAGACGACGCAACCACACACTCTCACACGCGCCTGATCCAAGAGCCACGTACTCAGCCTCAGCAGTGCTGCGTGCAATGCACCCCTGCTTGCCACTGCGCCAGGACACAGCTGTGCCGCCAATCAGAAAGATCCAGCCTGTGCGACTCTTACCGTCCGGGCTGCCGGCCCAGTCGCTGTCGGTGTAGCCCACTACGACAACAGACGGTTGACGGCGGAACATGAGACCTCGCCGAGGAGTCGAGACGACATAGCGCAGTACTCGGATCGCGGCCTCGTGGTGGAGGTGACGCGGCTCCTGAGAAAACTGGGCCAGGAGGTTGACGGCGAACGCGATGTCTGGACGCGTCGTCGTCGCCAGGAACATCAATGACCCGATGACTCGCAGGTACGTGGTCACGTCAACTGGCTCCCCCACAACAGCTGGGTCAGGACTCTTTAGCTTCACCTGGCCATCGAGCGACATGGGTGAGGATGCGCTTGGTACGAGTGGCAGGTCCTCGGCGAAGCGAGTGGACAGAGTCTGCACATAAGCAGCCTGATGGACATGGAGGATGCTCTGGGAGCGATCATGCTCGAGCTCCATGCCCAGAAAGACTCGGGCAGACCCGAGATGCTTCATCTGGTAGGTGGCGTGCAGCAGTTCCTTGACGCGCTGGATGGCAGCCGTGTCTGGCGACGCAATGAGGAGGTCGTCGACGTACACCAGAACAGCAGCGAAGGTCTGGCCTCGCGGACTGACAAACAGTGCAGGGTCTGCGGTGCTGCGCTGGAGCCCACCACGAAGGAGCGTGTTGCTGATCTCCTGGTTCCAGCACCGAGGCGNTCCTCACCCTCCAGTGAACCATGGAGAAAAGCGTTGCTCACATCCATCTGATGCAGCTCCCACCCATGCTGGGCGACCAGGCTGAAGAGCGCCCGGCTGGTGGAGAACCGGCCAACTGGGGCAAAGATCTGGTCATAGTCGACCCCAGGGACCTGGGCAAACCCCTTTGCAGTGAGGCGGGCCTTGTACTTGTCCAAGGACCAGTCGGGTTTCCACTTGCGCCGAAAGACCCACTTGGCGACGATGGCCTTCCGACCTGGAGGAAGCGACGAGGTCGTACACGTGGTGCTGTCGGATAGCAGCAAGCTCATCGGCGCAAGTAGCTTCCCAGTGTGCAGCCTCAGGAGAGGCTCGTGCCTCGCGCAAGGTGGCTGGGTCCTCCGGGCGTGCTGTGGAGCGAACTGAGAGAGCATGTGCCTCTCGCGCCCCAGGTGGGATGCGCGCAAGGGCAGCCACGACAGCGTGCCGATGCTCGTGATGGAGCATGGCGTAGCCCAATGCGGAGCCCGGGTGCAGATCTGCAATGATGGCCGAGGTGGTCAGGCCCAGAACTTTGGTGCCAGGGTCCCCACTCACGACCGTGGGAGTGGAGGAGGCACGTGGAGCCACGGGGGGTCAAGGCGCCACCGAGCGCGGTGCGACGGTCTTCACGCTCACCGACGGCCTGGGTCGGAGGCTGCCGCCGGGGCCACGTGTGTAGCGTGACAAGGCATGCGACGGCGCTGAGTCTGATGGGCCAGTCGAGACGACTGGGGCTGTCGGCCCGGAGAGATCAGCGGACACGACTGGGGCAGCTGGTCCGGAGGGACCAGCAGACGCGACTGGGACAGCTGGCCCGGAGGGACCAGCGGACGCGACTGGGGAGGCTGGCCCGTAGGGACCAGCAGACGCGACTGGGACAGCTGGCCCGGAGGGACCAGCGGACGCGGCTGGGGCAGCTAGCCCGGAGGGATCAGCGGACGCGACTGGGGAGGCTGGCCCGGAGGGACCAGCAGACGCGACTGGGACAGCTGGCCCGGAGGGACCAGCGGACGCGGCTGGGGCAGCTGGCCCGGAGGGACCAGCGGACGCGACTGGGGAGGCTGGCCCGGAGGGACCAGCGGACGCGGCTGGGGCAGCAGGCCCGGAGGGACCAGCGGACACGACTGGGGAGGCTGGCCCGGAGGGACCAGCGGATGCGGCTAAGACAGATGGGCCCGGAGGGACCAGCGGACACGACTGGGGAGGCTGGCCCGGAGGGACCAGCGGACGCGGCTGGGGCAGCTGGCCCGGAGGGACCAGCGGACGCGACTGGGGCAACCGACCCGGAGGGACCAGTGGACGCGACTGGGGCAGCCGGCTCAGAGGGACCAAGGAATGTGTCATCCCGACGCGGTAGGACGGAGGACGGACTCACCACTCCCCCACGCGACGGGATAGACACAGACGAGCCGGAGCGAATGAGGTCACCAGGAAACAGGTGCTCGAAGAAGAGGACATCCCGGGACTCGATGATGCAGTGTCGGGAGGGGTCCCAGAAGCGCCAGTCCTTGGACTGACGAGAGACACCGAGGAAGGTGTAGGGACGGCCGCGGGGGGCGAGCTTGCCGCCCTGCTGCGGGGCGGGCAGCCAGACAATGGCGACACAACCCTAGACACGAGCGAGGCAGAGGTCAGCGCGCTGACCGCACCAATGCTGGTACGGCGTGGACTGACGGGGAAGGGGACCGTGGGGAATCCGGTTCCAGACCCAGGTCATGTAGGCCATGGCTTCAAAGTAGAAGCCCTCGGAAAGACCGGACTCGACACGCATGGTGCGGACGACGTCAACCATGGTCCGGTTCCACCGCTCGGAGACACCGTTCTGGGCGGGTGTGTAGGGCGCCGATGTCTCATGGTGGATTCCGCGGGAGGCGAGGAAAGTCGTGGCCTCACCCATGTACTCGCCACCACGATCGAAGCGAAAGCGGCGAAGGGAGCGGCCACACGCGCGCTCTGCGAGGACAAGCCATTCCTGGATGGCCTGGGCGACACTGCTCTTCCGCCTAAGACAGAAGACCCAGCGATAGCGAGAATAGTCGTCCGTGAGGGTGAGGACATAGCGGCCACGCTCGCCGACCGACTCGGTGGAGAGAGGACCCATGACATCCGAATGGACAAGGTCGAGAGGGGCGGATGCACGGGAGGCAGACAAAGGGTATGTGGACCGGTGCATCTTCCCCTGAGCGCAGTCAATGCACTCAGTGGGACACGGGAGAGGGAAAGTCTCCGGGTCAAGGCCCGAGGCAGGCCGGGTGCAAAGCATGCTGTCCACAGCGGCAGAGTGGACGTGGCAGAGGCGTCGGTGCAAGAGGCGAGTGTGTTGAGGAGAAAGCGTACTGGTGACGAGAACATGGCCTGTGGCGGCCGACGAGGAGGAGACGGGAGGAGAAGAGGAGAGACGAGGAACATGCCACAGGTTGCCACGGGCGGTGGCGTGCAAGACGACAAGACCGGACGGACGCAACGACACAGTGCCAACACCACGCGAGTATACAACATCCATGCTCATGCGGTCAAGGGCAGTCAAGGACAGGAGGCTGAGCTCGAGACCAGGGACGAAGAGGACATCGGTCAGAAAGACGTCACCGGTAGGTCCACGAAAACGAACGACGCCAACACCACGGACAGGCAACACCTGTCCGGAGCCCGTCCGAACACCGGAGACATCGCCGACAGGACCGAGCATACTGAAGGCCTCACGAGAGGCTGTCATGTGATGCGTGGCCCCGGAGTCGATGATCCAGGTCTCAGCAGGGTCCTGGACCGGGGTCGCTAGATCGCTAACGGTTACATGGCAGCAGGGACGCGGACGCGGTGGACGGAGGCGCGAAGCGGGACTGCCAATCGTCAAGCCAAGCAAGATCATCAAGAAGAGGGGCGGAGGAGGCCACGGGCGACGACGAGACAGACGAGGAAACGGGATACGACCGCTGCTCAGTCTCAGTCATGCAGGGCTGGGCAGGAGAGCAGGAGGTGATGCAACTCGCACTTCCCTGGGGAGGAGGGCGAGGCAGGCCGAGCTGGAGCGCAATGAACTGCTCCAGCTGGCGCTCACGGGAGGAGGGCCCGGGAGTGTAGCCGGAGTGCGGAGTGATGGCGCCGGAGCCTGGGTAGTAGGAGGACTGCGCCGGTGAAGGGAGCGGATGCGCCGACGGCTGCGGGTAGTACTGCTGCGGCGCGGATGTCTGCGGGACAGGCGGAGCTGCCGGAGTGGCAGAGCCGCTGGACGAGGTCAAAGTGGAAGGGCCAGCAACGGCGACGGTGGCAGAGGCGAGGCGGCGCTCCCGCTGGCACCGCATGGTAGCGATGACGCGCGCCTCGTCCGTCGGGAGAGGGCACGTGTACCACCCGTGCCCGGGCTGACCACAGTTATGGCAGGCCGAGCCACCACCGCTGGACCTGGTCGACGACTGCTGCTGCTGCTGCTGCGGCTGACCCTTGCCTTTCTTGTTCCGGCTCTACTTCTTCTTCCCCGATGACGATGAGGTAGCTGCGGCGGGGGAGGCGACGGCCACGGAGGCACCGGCAGGGGAGGCGACAGTAGGGGAGGCGACGGCAGGGGATGCAAGCGCCTCCGTGCGATGGAGCTGGGACTCCTGGTGAGCTTCCTCAATACGGAGGAAGAGCTCGTATGCCCAGGGCATGAGGGTGCCCTGGGTCGCCATGGTGGAGAGGACGTCCTGGGGGTAGTGTACGAAGACGTCTGCGTAGTCGCTAGTGGCGCCGCGCTTGATGGTGAGGAGCGCGGACAGAGGGGGCGGAGCAGATGTGCCGAGACGACGGAGGATGTCCTCCGCCCGCTGCCAGTAGGTAGTGACCGTCTCGGTCTCCCCCATGTGCAGGGAGTTGAACTCCCGGAGCAGACGGCTGATCTCAGCGTCGCTGGACAGGCGATGGGGCCTGGTGAGGACGTGCCAGGCGGCTGCAGGGTCTGGGATGGCGCCAGCCGTGACGTCGCCGAGGAAAGGTTCTAAGGCCAGGCGGGAAGCTGGAGGGGCGACTGGGACAAGAGCACAGACGGCGCGACCAGCGTCATACAACTGGTCGACCTGGGTGGAGTCGTAAGGGAGGGTGTAGTATGCCCACATGCCCTCACCCTGCGCCCAGATCCGGAAGCTGAGCTCCCAGCTCCGGAACTGCTCGCCGGCCTGAAGCGGCGGCGGCGGCGTCTCAAAGTCCTTCTGCCTGCGGCCGACACCCGGAGTGGGGCCAAGGACGGAAGTGACTGTCTGCCGCTGCCGTTGAGTCTGCTGCTGTGCCAGGTAGTCCGTGGTAGCAGACACAGCTGGGCTGGCGTGCCCTGGAGGGATGAAGGACGGTAGCGCGCTGGTGGCGGTTTGGGAGGCGACTGGCTGCAGCGCCGCAAGCTGCTGTGTCAAGGCGGCGAGTTGTTGCTGAAGAGCAGCAAGCGGGTCAGGAGTGCCGCCAACGTTACCAGTGAGCCGCTGTTGCTGTTGCTGCTGTAGGGGCGGCGGTTGCTACTGCTGCAGGGGCGGTGGCTGCTGTTGTATGGGCGGCGGCTGCTGCTGCTGCAGCGGTGGCGGCTGCTGCTGTAGAGGCGGCGGCTGCTGCTGCTGCAGCGACGGTGGCTGCTGCTGTATGGGCGGCAGCTGCTGCTGCAGCGGCGGCAGGTGCTGTTGCAGAGGCGGTGGTTGCTGCTGCTGCAATGGCAGCGGCGGTTGGTCCTGCTGCGGCGGCGGCGGCAGCTGTTGGTCGTGCGGCGGTGGCGGCTGCTGCTGCTGCAGTGGCGGCGGGTGCTGCTGCTGCTGCTGGTGCTGCAGCAATCGCTGCAAGAAAGGAGGGGTAGGGGTCCCCCCATCAGAGGAGGACCCCCCCTCGCCAGGACTATCAGCCATGCCTTGGTGTCCTTTTTTTTCCTTTGTGTTGTTGTCTTTGTGTTGATGCTTCAGCAAGGGGTTGGGGAAGTGGGGAATCTACCCACTCATCTAGCCTTCCCCTTTTCCCCTTTCACCCTCCCCCTTTTTTTTGTTGTTGATGATGTCAGCAGTGACGTCAGCAGTGACGTCAGCGGTGACGTCAGCAGAGGGCTGTTGACGTCAGTAGCGGCGAATGTAGGGGCCGCCGCTGCTGCTGTTGGTGCTGATGTTGCTGCAGCAGCTGTTGCTGCTGCTGCTGCTGTTGCTGCTGGTGCTGTTGCTGCTGTTGCTGCTGTTGCTGCTGCTGCTGCTGCTGCTACAGCTGCTGCTGCTGTTGCTGCTACTGCTGCTACTGCTGTTGCTGCTGCGGGTGCTGTAGCTGCTGCTGCTCGTGCTGCGAGCTGCAGCAGTTGCTGTGGCTGCTGCTGCTGCAGTAGCGAGCTGTTATAGCTCTCTGTTGCAGCTGAATGCTGCTGCAGCTGCTGCGTTCTGCAGCAGCTGCTCGCTGCAGCTGTAGGCTGCTGCAGCGAGCTGCGGGGGTTGGGGAATTTTTTTGTTGCCTTTCTTTTTTCTTTTTTTTTTCCTTGTCACAGCGGGCAGCAACCCGCTGTCTGCTGCGAGTAGCGGGCTGCTGCTCGCCCAGCAACAGCGAGCTGCTGCTCGCTGGCAGCAGCGGGCTGCTGCTCGCTGCTCGCTCGCTGCGAGCAGCGGGCTGCTGCTCGCTGCTCGCTCGCTGCGAGCAGCGGGCAGTAGCAGCCACGGCTGGCAGCTGCTACTCGCTGCTGCTACTGCTGCTGCAGCTGGCGGCTGCTGCGGCTCGCTGCAGCAGCTGCTGCAGCCCGCTACTACTGCTGCACGCTGCTGCAGCTGCTGCGTGCTGCGGCTGCTGCCTGCTGCTGCTGCGGGCTGCTGCTGCTGCTGCACGCTGCTGCTGCTGCTGCATGCTGGTACTGCTGCTGCTGCGAGCTGCTGTTGCTGCGGGCTGCTGCTGCTGCTACTGCGAGCTGCTGCTGCTGCTGCTGCTGCGAGCTGCTGCTGCTGTGGGCTGCTGCTGCTGCGGGCTGTTGCTGCTGCTGCTGCGAGCTGCTGCTGCGGGCTACTGTGAGCTGCTGCTTCTGCCTGCTGCTGCTGCTGGTGCCAGTCACTGTACCTGGGTGACGTTGCCGCGTGCGTCGTCGCCCACAGACGTCAGACGCCGCCTGCCGCTCACCTCCTCGCGTCACGCGTGGGGGTCAGTGCTGCTGAAAAAATTTCGGCAGCATTTCCCCTGGCCCAGTGGCCGTGGGAAAAAATCTGACGCCGCCACCAGGAGGGTCAATGCTGCCGGAAAAAATCCGGCAGCATTTCCCCTGCACTGGCGCGTATGGGGGTCCGCCGGCGTTGTCTGGCACCTGTTCGCCAGTCTTCTGCTGCTGCTGCTACGCTCTGGCTCTGATACCAA
>SZWC01009000.1:9416-27655 GCA_023375785.1 Penium margaritaceum | reverse complement strand
GCACCGAAACAGGGCTGGAGTGAAACCTTCAAACCAACTGACGACAAGAGTTCCAAATTGTCAGCCTAGGTCGGGGCGGGAAACAGGAGAGGGTCTTTTCCTCTCCTTGGAGAGTGTGGAGAGTGGGGGGAAGGGAGGATGCCATGCCATGACATCCATAGCCTGCAGCGCTATGCCACGACATCCTATACCATGCAATGCCATGTCATGCCATGCCATGCCCTTTCCATACTGTGCAATGCAGTGCCATACCATGACATGTCATATCCATATCGTAGGCTTTCCATACCATACCATGCCATGCCGTGCAGTGTCATGCCAGGCCATACCTGGCCATGCAATTCCATACCACAGAATGTCATCGAACGGTATGTCATGCCCTGTCATACCATGCAAGGCCATTTCATACCCTGCAATGCAATGCAATGCCATACTATGCCCTGTAATTCCATACTGTGCAATGCAATGCCATAATATGCCCTGTGATTCCATACTGTGCAATGCAATGCCACACCATGCCATGCCATCTCATACCGTGCAATGCAGTGCCAAACCATGACATGTCATTCCATTCCATCCCGCGCAATGACATGCCATGCCATGTTTGACGGCTGGCCATCAAGATGCATCCTGTCCCAGCCAAAAACAGAACAAAGCAGCCTCTCACAAACTCCCAAGGACTCTCTGGCCACGGCGTGGACCTGCTTTGTCGACTGGGTCGAGTCTGGCTCGAGGGTCGGTAGGGACGCTGCTGCCGCTGCTCCTGTCGCGCCTGCTCCAAGCTCCACTCCAGCTGCGGCAACCCTAGCCCGTCGTACGATGATGAAGCTTCCCTCGCGTTCGGGGAAAAGGGTGGAGGTGGCTGGGGACTGCCGGGCAAAGGACGAGGGGAAGGAGGAGGAGGAGGAGGAGGTGGTGGTTGAGAGGGAGGAGAAGGACGGGGATCCGGCGACGAGGGACGTGGGGGGAACTGAGGGGACGATGATGATGATGACCGAGGGGAAGATGAGGATGCACAGAGGGTTAGGCGTGAGTGCTGATGAGGTGGGGGAACAGGTGATGGACAGAGCCGGAGGAGGAAGGGAAAGGCAGAGGAAGAGGAGGAGACAGGAGCCGATAGGATGGTGTGGCCATGCCTTAGGTTGGGCAATGCGGACCATAATGATGATGGTGAACCCGATGATGCTGATGCCCAAGATGGTGCCGCAATAGCCGTCGACAGCGATGCCGTGGCTAGGGCTATCGAGGGCGGGCACTGGCCCACCCCCAGCGCAGCAGACGCTGGCGTGGCGAGGGCCGCGGTTGGAGCCAGCACCAGCGGCGGTGGTGCTGCGCAAAGCGCCGGTGCTGCTGCTGCCGGTTTCTGACTCGCGACGGAGGCATAGCTACGGCAAGCGCTGGCCGCCATGGATTTGGACGACCGTGGGAGAGCAACTCGGCTCTTTTTGGCACAGGAGGGAGAGAGCTCTGCGGTTGTCCTCACGCAGCCATTCTCGCGAGCTGAATACGGCCAGCCATCACGTGAAAATGAGGGCACTGGCAAACGAAGTGCTGAACCCACCCGGCCGGCCTTGCTCGAAGCTGGCAAGCAATGGTCAAGATGGCTGCGATCCCGCAGTCTCAACTTGGCTCATTTGTCCGGGAGAACCGGCACGCACCGAACACGTCACTCGCCCCGTTCCTCTCTTGGTGGAACAGAGGCCAAAAGACATGGGCAGATCAGGGAGACAAGAGACGGCATCGACATGCAACAGCAGGAGGAACCGGAAGTCTGGCAACTTCGAAAACCTGGAGGCGGCGCAGGCGCGGTGGTTTGACAGTGCTGCAATTGAGCGCAGACTGGCGCACACTAGCGGTGCAGCTGTGGGCATGGCGATATCGAGAGTCGGTGGCGGCAGCGTCAGCGGTGACGCTAGATTTGTGGGTAGTGGCTGAGAAAGCGTTGCGCCGACGCAAAAAGGGCCTCAGCCGCACATCCGCTTCCATGGAAGCAGGCGAAGACACTACGTGGTGATCTGTGTCCCTTGACTGCAAGTGCAATGCAAAAGAGTTGAAACCGTTCACTATTTATTCTTCTTTGAATATGTTAACTGACAAAGGTTGGGGGCCTAGCTCAGCAGACAAGACGAAAAAACGATGACCCCGGGTCGAACAATTAATCAATTAGCGGAATAGAAATTTTTGGAGATGAAGAAACAAGGTGATGAAAATTTTATATATTCATGATTCAATATCTGGTTTTCTTGGCAATTTCGTTCCACATGGAATGGAATGAAGAAATGAATGATCCTCAACTTAGAGATACAATCGTGATTCTGATGGGTGAGGTGAATTTCAAGAAATTTTCGGAATAAATTAATGAAATGGGGGTTCTTTATCTAGTATGCTATCACGTATATTTGAATTGGGTAAAGCATCTCATAACTCATTCAACATCAAATCAGGGCTAACAGAAAGGGCTGGGAATGCAATCTAATGCTTAATATGGTGATCAAGGAAATCAAAAAGAATAAAGAAAATTTGTTTAAGTTTTGAGCGGTAAAACCTTGTAGCACAAGGGGAAACAATGTCCAATGGTCTTACATTGGTGGCAGTTAGCCATAAACTTTAGGAGCCCGTGCTTGTGATTCTTTCCCTCACCATAAAATCAAAATTCAACAGTTACTCGAGCATGGTGTCTTCTGTCATAAAGTCGAACAAGTTGGGGGTGATTGTTCTGTAAGGGGAGGTCAAACACATGTTTTGTATTTGTGTTTTTTTCTTTTTTTCGGTTCCTTTTCACGCGAACGTGATAGGTGCTGGAATTCTAAAAGGGAATGTATCTTTATCATTTTTGCACCGGTAATTCTTCTTCTCGATTACAGACACGGATGAGCTTTAGGGACAGTGACAACTCCGTTCTTCATATACACCTTTGAAGGTATGGAACTTATTCATTAATTATGTGGGTCCAACCCAGAAACCTACAACTAGAAAGGTGTAGTTGGGGGGAGGTAGAACGGAATGCTGCATGCGGGGTATTCAAGGGGGTACATGGAAGATGATGAAAGGGAATGCAAGCAATATCTGTTGGTGTACAACATGACGTGCTTCTCGCAAACCACGTGTTTTCCATGCTACAAACAAGCTCGGAGAATGGGGATGCCTCAACACAAAGCAAATCCTATTGACAAGCCTAGCATTGCATGAAAGGAAAAAACATGAGAATCAATCTCAACCAGTACAATCCATCACCTGGTTATTATGGAAACCAATATCAACCCATCACTCTCATCAACTAAAGTAAAAGGGCATGGAGGGGATAGAGGGGGAGGCGGGAGGAGCACCTCAACACCAAGAGAGCGTAGGGGATTTCTTGGTCCTTACTCTGTCAACAAGAGCGGGCATTATCGCAGATACTGACTAAGCATTTTCAGTTGTTTATCTTTAATGTTGATATAAATGTATTTTGAAAAGCTTCAAAAGGAATGGCGAGACTTTATGGTCAACCAGGCATCTTTCATCTTTGGCCAAACGTACAAATGCATGAGCAGCGGTGTGCTCCCAATCCATGAATGGTGGAAATTTCAATTCAGCTAGTACCAATTCGATGTTGCATGCATGCAATGTCAACGTGCTGACGTCGTGGACTTATCTCTTGGGGTCTTGGGTCTCACTGTAAATGAGCATCATGATGTCCATATGAGATGAGCTGGCTACAGTATCCAAAGCGCTAGCAGCCCAAGTTCTATTGCAAGGTACTCAAATGGAACCAGGAATACCATAAGGTATACCAACAATAGTGTCGGATGCAATAGATGCGCTAACACTATGTTGGCTAGAAGCTTTCTCACATAGCTGCACACAAGAAGATTGAACCAAACGGCATATGAGTCTGGCACTACATCCCAAGCTGAATGAAGTCTTGTTAGGAATGGTACAGAAAAATCTGTTGTGGAGGTGGTAGACAAAAAGCAATGAAATTGAGTATGAAGAACTCCAAAGGGGCACAAAAGACTAAATGGAAGGACAATACCACATGGCCCGGGAGGACCAAAAATGGAATTTATGTAGCCATGGAAAAAAAAGGAAGGGTATAAAGTGGACCAAACGAACTGAAACGGGCAAAGGTTGGTGGCTTGGAAGTTATAATGTTTGCTAGTTTTACTTTGATACCGGTTACACGGTCTCACTCCATGTCTTATGGTAGGGAAGCAACATGTACAGATCATGACAATGGTACCTTGGACAGAATTTCGAGCCCCAAGTACGTCTGGGTAGTATTGCGGGGAAATTCATTGTCCAAAAAGGTCACTCTATGCAATGTTCTATGTTATTCTCCGTGCTTTTTTATGCATGTCAAAGCGAAGCATACATAAACTAGAATAATTTCTGTGGTGTCCAAAATCAATACGTAGATGTAGACTTTGTTGTTACTTTAGCTATCATTACCTTCATGTGCTGTTTATGTACCTCCTCAAGTATTTTGCCATGAAACGATGTGATAAGAGAGGTAAGGATGCCAGGACTTGTCGGTGATGCTTGTGCATGAGTTTTTGTACTCAAGGATGAACATGAAAAGATTTATGAGCTCCCATTTCTCAAAGGTTAGAATGAGCAAAACTCCCTTTTGTCCATGACCCTGAAGCCGACCCTTTAGTGGAAGCCACAAAATCAACAAATAGGTCCACATTTATTTTGTCAATTGCAACCATGCTTTGGCATCTAGGTGCATTAAATCATGGTTCTTAGCCATACGGTACAGTGTGAGAGATTTCTCTCTCGGAATTGAGTGGATGGAAAAGATTGGGATACCCTCAGCCTCCAACACTATCTCCACCACATGTGGGAGGTTAAGTAGGTCTTGCACAGTACGTTTCACGATGTTGCCAAGGCAAATGTGTGTGGTCGCTTCATGATGAGAAGGTTGTTGATCATTCTCTAGTTGGTGGACATGTTGTCTAGAGCAAGGTAGGAAAACCTGGCCTTTAAGTTTCGGTAATTGAGTTCAATAGAGAAATAAATGGTTGTTGGTTGTTGGTATTGGAGTGGTCAATTATTACGCTGGATTACAGCTCCACATAAGTGTAGTTGCTATTGCTATGAGAAGACCGTAGAAGGAGTTACAGATTTCATCGCATCTTTTTTGGGTTCTTTCTTGTTGGAAACATTCCTTTGCTTCAAGCACATATTTCTCTGGTGTCCAGCCCCTTCGGGTGAAAACGGTCTGGATTGTATACAATGTGTAGGCATGCAAACAAGGTAGCGCATGCCCTTCATCAACTTCGAGGAAGATGGGGAGCTACGCATTGCATAGTGCTGTACAAGCACACAAGGCATGATTATCTAATCTTGCCTAACGTACGTGCACCTAAGGCTGGAAAGAAACATCTACTACATCATCTCCAACATGCGCGAGGTCTGAAGCAGTCACATCACCTGTCTAGGAGGAGAGATTTGCTTCAAGCTTTTCATGGATGGTAATCAACGATCTACATTAACCAGTGGAACGGAATCAACCATGGAGGAGGATAATTTCTTGAAGAAGCCACTTGATGAAGAAACTTCACCATGAAGCTGGAAGAGGCTTCCTTCATCAGGAAGCTTCACCAAAGCTAAATCTATAACCAGGAAACATCACAAAGCTCAAGGAAGCTTTCTCTACAAGGAAGCTTCACACCTCCACAACTAAGAGGTGATTGTTTCCACCACATACGAGGAAGCTTCTCCTCAAAGATCAATTTGCTAGGACCACGTGTATATAAGGTGGTGGCCTTGACACATCTCTATATCTCAAAAAATACATGTGAAATTCACTCTCCACCATCAGTTCTCTAGTCAAGCGCTTAGTGCCATATGGACAGTACCTTCCAGCTGTCCTTGCTGTAGTCTGTCGTAAGAAACCTGCATCATCTGGAAGGCCTTACAAGCCTTGTGCTTGTGTAAGGTTTCATGCCTAAGCACTTGAGCGCCTCTAGATTGGACACATTTGGAGATCCCTCCAAGGCCCCTACAAGTCTGGCGCTTACGTGCGAGCCTGGGAGGAGGTTGCAATACCTCTCTCGGACATAGCAACCTCATTTCTCCTGAGCTTCAGACTTTAGCTACTCAGGCATCACTGTTTTCCTGGCCCCTGAGGTCCCCACTAGAGTGTCCAAGTCAAGACTCTGCTGGAGTTTGCTTTGAGGACCCCTTTAAGGCTGGCAGTTTTGTGCCAGCCCGGGAGGAGGAAAACTGACTACGTGGAAGCCAGACTACCCTGAAGATGGAAAAACATCTTTCAAGAGGAGAATCACTTTCATAAGTGTGATCACTCATGTTTTCTATGATGTGTGGTAACACATCATACAAAACATGAGTGACCACATGAGTTCACAGGCTTGGATTCACTCACTCAATGCTTAGTGGCTCTACCAAGATCCTTGCTTAGATAGCCTAGATGGCCTTGCAAGAAATTGTCCCTCATGGGATGCCAGCCAGTTCAGATCTTGTGCATACAGTAGTGCTATCCATAGTTGTTTAAAGTTTTTAATATCTTTTAATCCATTGTACCATGGCAGTGCCACGCTCACCAGTCAAAGGAGCCACGTGGCTCGAGCGGGGTCACCTAGGACCATGGGCGGTTGGACGGAATGGCTTGAGGGTTGGAAACCCTCAAGCACCACGATTTGGCCTAGTTGGCCAAGGATTTTGTCCAATCTGCTACATTGGTATCACATCTATAGGGCCCAAAGCCCACATTGGGATTAACGGAGATGCCGAGGTGGCTCTCACTCCTAATGGGGGAGAGTGGCAGTGCCACGCCTACCTGTCGAAGGAGCCTCATAGCTCGAGCAGGGTCACCTGGGGCTGCAGGGGTTGGACGCGATGGCTTGGGGGTCGGAGACCCTTTAGCACTACGGTTTTGGCCTAGTTGGCCAAAGATTCCGTCCAATCTGTTACATCCATGAACACTTGTAAAAATATACTTCAAATAGGAGAATCACCTTCATAAGTGTGATCACTCATGTTTTGTATCATGTGTGGTAACACATCATATAAAACATGAGTGATCACATGAGTTCTCAGGCTTAGATTCACTCATTCAATGCCAAGTGCATCCAATGTACTTTGTGTATTAATGAGTTTTCCAACAATTACATATGCAAGAGATTCCCAAACATTCCCACTCCAATTTCTTGTAGATCCATTCAAGAAATTCCATTGTTGCCAAAGAGATGCGTGACAAATCATCATGGGGCTTGGAAGCTTGGCCATCTGGTTTTTGTGGAAGAAGGCCTCTTTAAGTCACATGATATCCATTGAAAAGAAGATAATGTATTATAAAATGAATTATTCATAAATGCACACCAAGAAGTCCTGTTTGTTGAAGAAGTTATTAAGTTATGCAATGCAAAATGCGACAATAGTGTTCTCTGGCCAAACCAAGTTTGTTATTGTCTTTGTAACGACAATGGAGATGTTTGTATTGGTATGGCTAAGTGTGATACAAGCATCCTCATCCTTGACCTTCTTCTAATGAAGATTATGCGTGTGGCAGAGGACCTTCCACAAACATCCATACTGCCGCCTAAATTCAGATAGTCATTTGCGAAGGAATTTTTTCTTGGTTTATTTCAAACAACCATGGCCGAATTTCACACACTGGCTACAAGGCCTCAAGGAATTATGGGTCTCTTGAATGAAAAAATGTTCAGAAGAATTTAACAAAAGTGCATGCTAACGGTCAAAATCAAGTGTTTAGGGTGTGTTTTGCTTGCTTTTCCTTCTTTGAAAGCTTCGTGCAAGCATGAATTGAGGCCACTTTTTTTCAAAACTTGTTTTGGAAGGAATTTCTACACACTGGCTACAAGGGGGGAACCTAATTATGTATCAGGGTCGAGCCCAAGGGTAGTTAAGCTTTCTCCAAGTTTAGCCGTTAGTAGGGTACTGATGATCCCATCACTACTTGAGAATCCCTCATGTATACTCCACAAAAGGAGGCACTTTGTCCTTCTGACAAGCGTTTCCTTGTTTTCTTTGAAAAGTGGATAAACCAGTAATGCCTTCTTCTTTCACTTGTCTATAACCTACTATCCAGTATCTCAAGAAGGCATGCCCTTCCATTTTTCATGTACTATCCCATCATCTCCATAGCCTTATTTACACATGGTGATTTTCCAGACACCATGTCAAGATAACAACCTATGTGGTATGATATATAGTGCTGGCAACCAACTCTTGCAAGGCAATGAGTAGCAGTTTGGTGGCACGTACTTGACAAGGCTCATAGATCAGGCCAAATATTCTTTGTCTCCGAATCAGACTCGAGGACCTATATGGGAGGACACACTTCCCTTCTACAATAGTTCACAAGTACCTAGAGCTGGCTTGAGGATTAGTGTGTACCTTGGAGAATTCCTAGCAGTGACTGGTTCACACCACCAACTGTTTTTGGAGAGACTAAAACTGTGGAGGCAACCGGTTCCAAGGATGGCAGAAAAATGGTCAACGAGTGTGGTAATAGTTTTGGCGTAAATTCACTGGGAATGAACTCTCAATCAAGGCTGACAAGCACTGGAATTCTATAGCCAGTGATCTAAGCTTTAGCTTCATAGTAGATTATGTGGCTTCTGCAGTGTCCCTTGGTAGGCTGTCCTTTTTCCCACCTAGGAAGGCAACCCTTCCCTCCTCTACAAGCTTCTATGGGTTCCTAGATTCCCCAGATTGCTTCTAGTAGGTGGGAAGGTGCCTAGAAGACCAGGACATCTCTAAATGCCTTGTAGAACAAACCATCTTTTCTAGAAGATGTGCCACCTTCTTGGACCTTCCCCTAGCCTTCTAGAAACTTGAAGAGGAACTCCAAAAGTTGAGTTAGCTTCCTATAACCTATTTTCCACCTCCCTTGAGGTAGAAATTCATTTTGTGAGATTTGAGCCCATGTCCTTGCCTCCAGAGGTAAACACCATTAACCACTAAGCAACTTGGGCTTGCTTTCTTGATGTTCCTTTTTGGAGTCACTATTGCCATAGTGAGGAGCACATCTCCAACAATCTCTCCCTTCTGCATCATCCATGGCGACTAACCGCTTAATCTGTAAATCAAGAGGCTTGGAAAAGGCCAAGTTGCATGTAGGTAGCATCATCTTTGTCCTTGGGTTGTGCCTTTGTCATGGAATTAGCAAGCATGTGCTTTGTGCCACAGTGCACAAGCACCACATCACCCTTTGTAACAAGATCACGTGCAAAGTGATGCCAGATCTCTATGTGCTTGGTCCTCTAGTGTAGAACAGGGCTCTTTGTCAGGCTGATGGCACTCATGTTGTCAACATGAAGCATTGTTGGCTTCTTTTGCGGCACCCCAATGTCCTTGAGCAATAATTGCAGCCATAGCGCCTCCTTTGTGGCTTCCGCAAGTGCAATATACTCCGCCTCAGTGCTGGATAGCTCTACACAGTCCTGCTTCCGGCTTGTCCAAGATACCTCTGCACCACCAAGCACAAAGACATAGCCATAGACATAGACTTGTGGTCATCAACATCACCTGCAAAGCCAATTAACTCGAGGGAGTCCGTCCTTGCCCCCCCTCCAAACACAAGTCACGACTGTTTCGTCACCTTCAAGTAAGGGAGAATTTTCTTGACCGCTTGCTAGTGTAGTGGCCCTGGATGAGCAACATCGCGGCTCCCTTGTCACTCGGCAAAGGCAAGATTAGGCAGTGTTGCCACCATGGCATACATTATGTTGCCAATTGTGAAATGGTATGGTACTCCATCCATCTCCTTCTTCTTGTCCTCTGTACTCGGGCCCATGCTCGAGCTCAGCTCATATGGCGTTGTCATAGATGTGCTGATGGGGTTGCACTCCTCCATGCTATAGCGGTGGAGGACCTCTTGCACGTATTTTCCTTACTCCATCTCTAGCGTGCATGCTTTGCAGTATCTCTTCATTGCGATGCCTAGGTAGTAATGCAACTCACCCCTGTCCGTCATCTCGAACCGGCTACCAAGCTGTTGATTGAATCTCTTGAGCTCCCCCTCATCCAAAAACACAAGCATGAGGTCCTCCATGCATAGAAAAACAGTTTGTTGGAGCCACGGTTGCCTATGCATACACGCTGTGATCTGCCTCACAGTGCTTGAAGCCAAGCTCACACATGAAACTGTCAATCTTGACGTACGAAATGATTTGGAGCTTGTTTCAGTCTATAAAGCGCCTTGCATAGTAGGCACACCTTTCCCCGCGGTGCATCCATCCCCTCCAGCACCTCCAAGTAGACTTCCTCGTCCATGTCGCTATTAAGGAACGTGGTTTTTCCGTCCATTTGGTGGATTTTATAGTCACGTGCCAAAATTGGCCACTGGTGCAAAGGTCTCGTTATAGTCCTCCCCCTTTCTCTGGGCACACCCTTTCTCCACCAGCCACGCCGGTACATTCTACTGCTCCACCTTCCCCTCCTTTGCAAGATTCTTCCATAAGACACACTTCGAGCCAATAAATTTCTCATCCTCTGGTCGATCAACTAGCTCTCAAGTGCCATTCTCCTTGTGGGAGGCAAGCTCGGATTTTATCGCTTCTTCCCACTCAGCCCCATCCTTGTGTTGCAGGGCCTCCTTCATAGGTTCGGGCTCCTCTTGCGTGAAGAAATCTTGTACAAACCCAATCTCAATACCCTTGTTAGCATCGTACCTCTTGGTCCTTCTCCGCACATGGCTATTTGCTCGGGCTCTTGAGGCAGTTGTTGTTGCTCTCCCCTCTTGGACCCATCCTCTCCAAACTCCTGCTCCCCCTCTCTCAAAGATCTTGGAGACATAGGCCAGTTTCCTGCCTCCTGGTCCAGCTCCACTGCTTCCGACCCCGCGTCCGAACTGGCCAGAGTAATATCTGGCGCTCGCCAATTGCTTTGGCGATCGTCTCTGGTTGGAGCTGCTACGATGACGTCACCCTCATTCATGCCCTCCAGCGTCTCCCCCTCAAGGAGTGGCATCCACTACCCCCTCTTGGAGAGACCTGCCTCCTAGTCCTTCCGACGATTTTTCTCGTCGAATGTGACGTCAGAATTCCTCACAATCTGATGCATCCTTGGGTCAAAGAGCCGGTACACCTTGCTTCCACTCTCGTACCCAAGGAAAATGCACCGGCGGGTATGCCTGTCCAACTTGGTCTTTACTTCACATGCCTACACCATAGCAACACAACCAAATGTGTGGAGGTGACATGTCGTCGACTGTCTCGGGTTACACACATCTTGTGACGTCTTTGACGCCTTGCTTTCCTTGTCCTTCAATAGCTTGGTCGGTGTGATATTCATGATGTATGTTGCTGTTCTTGTCGCCTCCGTCCTATGCCGTTGTGCGAGGTTGGTGTCGCGCAACACGGATCGCACCATGTTGATGATTGTGCAACATTCTCTTTTTGTGACACTGTTCTGCTGCAGGGATTGTGGAGTTGTTTTATGCAATAAATCTCCTCGTTCTTCATCCATCCAAGGCAGCCCGCATATTCACCACCATTGAAACTCATGAACGCCTTCAACTTCAACTCTGCTTGACGCTCCACGTCTGCCACAAACTCCTGCATGCATGTAAGGACCTCGCTCTTTTGCTTCATGGGGTAGAGGTAGAGTTTGTACCTGTGGTCTTCGATGAAGGTGAGGAATTGCCGAGCTACACCGATGGAGCTCTCAAGCGTCCACACACATCTCAGTGTACCATTGCAAAAATTGTCGATTCATGCATCCCCTTTTCCACTAATGCCTGCCTTTTACTTTTCCAACAATAGCAGCTACAACTCGTCCTCCCTCTTGGCACGTGCAATCACCTCGCCCTTGCCCTCTTTGCGGATGACGACCTCCATCTTCCTGAAGAGCACCTCAAGTCCCTTGCCAGTGAGACGGCTAACAAAGAGTAGGTTTATCCTAAAGTTGGATTTGTGGAGCACGTCTTGGATTGTGCTTGTGACAGATTTTCCATCCACCATTGACTCAATGCGGATATTCCCCCTCGCCAACGGCCACCTTTGCTTTTCATTGGCCACTGTCGTGTGTCTTTCTAAGGCACCTTAGGTGATGAGTACCGCCCCGTTGCTTTTTATGTGAGGCGGCCTGATCCGGAGTCAAGGACAACAACATCTGGATCCTTCAAGTCGGTGTAGTTGCACGCCATGAGGGTCTGCTCGTCCTTCTTCTCGCCCCGCTGGGACCGGTCTAGTGCCTTCTTGGGGCACCTGCGCATGTAATGGTCCTCCTTGCCACAGTTGAAACACTCCCGCTTCTTGTCACCCCTTCTTGGAACCGTACTTGGCACCATTTCACTTTTCTCCTCGGCCTCCACCTTGAGAACAAAAATTGTAAGCACAACTTGGTGCGGCTGCACTTTCTTGACCGCCACGTCGCATCCATTCATTGTGGACGTAACCAGAAACCTTTAGGTACTTTAGCTCCTTAGAAGGTTAGTCACCAAGGACTGTAATCATGTGACTCCAACTGTCTACCAAGGCCAAGAGGAGGATCATAACTTGCACCTGAGATTCAACCTCCTAACAAGTAGCCATGCAGTCCACTACGAGTAGAATAATGTGCTGCATGATCTCTATGACGTTTTCGCCTTCATTGGCTCGGAGGGTGACCAGCCGTTTGAAGATGAAGAGCTGCTTGGCGAGATTTCTTGACTGGTAGATGGAACATAGTCTTGACCATGCTTCTACGGCTAAGGTGCATCCTTGGATGTGCCCAAGTTGTGGCGAACATAACGGGGACACGAGGAGCATCAAAGCCTTTTTGTTGTGCTCCTTGTGTGCCTCCTTCACCTCAGCCGTTGCAGTCTCAAGCGGAGCAGTCTCTTCACCCTTCACAAGCTCAAGGAACCCCTTGTCATCGAGGAAGACCTCAAACTACCACCTCCATAAACCGAAGTTTGTCCCATCAAACTTGAGGACAGTGCGGGTGCTCTCTTGCTTGTTAATGGCCAGGCCTTTATGCTAGAAGTGTGAACACAAGTTAACCTGGGACCTCTCAAAGGCGTGGGCCCATAACCCTTTGTTGGCCTGAGGATGAGTGTACACCCTGGAGAATCCCTTCCAGTGATTGGTTCACACCACCAACTGTTTTTGGAGAGACTAAGACTGCGGAGGCAATTGGTTCCAAGGATCACAGATTACTGGTCAGAGAGTGTGGCAATACTTTGGTATGAATTCACCGGGAATGAACTCTTGATCAAGGCTCAGAAGCATTGGCGTTGTAAAGCGAGTGATCTAGGCTTTCCAAAACAGCAAGGCATGCCTGGTTTGAAGCTTCATAGCAGATTCTATGGCTTCTAGAGTGTCCCTTTGTAGGCTGTCCTTTTTCCCACCTAGGGAAAAAACCCTTCCCTCCTCTAGAGGCTTCTGTACCTTCTTAGATTCTTCATCTTGCTTCTAGTAGGTGAGAAGGTGTCTAGAAGACCAGGACACCTCTAAATGCCTTATAGAACAAACCATCCTTTCTAGAAGATGTGGCCCTTCCTGGACCTTCCCCTAGCCTTCTAGAAACTTAAGGAGGAACTCCAGAAGTTGAGCTAGCCTCTTGACACCTGTTCTCCACCTCCCTTGAGGCAGGGCAGAAAACTTTCTTGCACGACTTGAGCCCGGATCCTTGCCTCCAGAGGTAGACACCATTAACGACTAAGTCACCTGGGCTTGCTTTCTTGGTGTTCCTCTTTGGAGTCACTGCTGTCATTGTGAGGAGCACACCTCCAATACCTAGATGTTTCACTACATGAAGGGGAGTCTCCAGAGGTCCTCCACTGAACAGTTTTCCTTCCACAGGCGAGGGGAGTAGAGGGAAGAGTGTGTAGGTTCTATCATGGAAATCCGCCATTCAGGCATCATCATGCATGGCCCTGGGGAACCATTCTTGTAGGTGTGATGATTCCTGGGGGTCTTGCTTCGAGAAACATGTGTGAAATATGTTAACACAAGTTTACCAACAAAATTGGGATATCCCTTCTAAATTGTTAAACTTCATGGAGTGATTCAAAAGATTGAGGTCATCAACTTTGATACATTTCATGGTTCAACGAAAAGGCCAACTGGTGTGACTCTAGCTAACAATGATATGCACATGTTATCAGGCAAGATGCTTCAAGCAGGTGATCCTATTAGTGTCCCATCTACGATTCGGAAGAAAAAAAAGCAGTTTCGTATGCGACATAAACTGGTCCAATCAATATGTGCATTTTTGGCCAATATTGATTGGAGTGGTACATGAGAAAGGGCAAGTGCATGCAATATCTACATCAGAAATGGGTGATTTGTAACCAACCATGTTAAACAATCATTCACGACCACCAGTTTTTAATGGCTCCGTGGCACTTTTGCAATCCATGTATATACTTGTTATGGTGTATGGAATTCTACAAAGAATCGTGATATGGCGAAGGAATAGTCGTACTGTCCTTGTGTCAGTAACTCATGTAACACAGGGATAGAATAAGTCATTGTGGAGACGTGTGCAATGATAACACGGATGGCGTTGAACCCCTTTGCAAAACAGACAGTGTAGCAGACTGGACAGAATCCTTGGTCAACTAGGCCAAACCCGTGGTGCTTGAGGGTCTCCGACCCTCAAGCCATCCTGTCCGTCCGCCCATAGGCCAGCGACCCCCGCTCGATCCACGTGGCACCGGCCATGCTCTACACTCCCACCGCTTGGGAATGAGCCACCCTCGGCATCCACACGTTGGAATCGAACCCTGTCGCTCAGATACCAATGTAGCATATTGGACGGAATCTTTGCCAATTAGGCCAAAACCGCGGTGCATAAGGCTCTCCAACCCTCAAGCCATCTTGTCCAATTACCCACAGGCCAAGGACCCCCGCTGGATCCACGTGGCGCCAGCCACATGCTACAGACAGTCATGTAACAAAAATTATATGAATATGAGGCCATGTATTAGTTGACATCATAATTAGTTGTAGGATTCCAAAGGATTTGAAACACTGGACATTGTCTTTGTAAAGCATTTCGCACATATTGCAAAATGATGCAACTTTTGTGTCCATCATTTCCCACCAAGACCGTTTGATGGGTTTTTTTTTCAATCTTTTTTCCTTGGCATTATCTCACCTGGACCAGTGTTGTGGCACTTCTCCAATATATGTTTTCTAGTTCTTCCTTCAACGGCATGATGACTTAGTATGAACATGATTTTACCTCTATGGTACACTTTACCACACCTCAATTTTACATTATGCACCAAATTTTATATAGCCACGTGTGAACAGTTGCGTTACATATGTATCTTCTATTGTTTAGAACTTGTTGATCTTAGGCATTACTTCCGGTAGGCAAGTAAGCATGCCCCCAAGATTAGGATCTCTAGATTGGTGCACAATGGAGTAGTTGAGATTGGACTCAAGGGACTCCACCCATTGATGTTGTGGATTGCTAAGGTTCGGCTATGTCTTCGCGTGTGTTACAATGCAATGGTTAGTATAGACATTTACATCGGCATTTGAAGTAGTTTTACTACAATTTCAATCCATACAAGACCATAAGTACTTTTCTATGGTGCATTGCCTCGTTACAATGTTGGCCAATATCCTTGCCACGAATGCTTTGGATCAAGCATCAATAGTAATTCACCTACAAGATAAGAGTGGTTGAGAGTACGTTATATACATCTGAGGCTACCTTCCTATGCAAGGACGTAGAAAACAATCATGTAGACAAACCGGAAGGCCATAAAGAATACTGATGCACATCTCAAAATGCTAGGTGTTTATTCTTTGCTGCTTCTCCAACTCCACGGTTTAGATTCTTCAGTGTGGTTGGAAAGGACTCATGGAAATTGTACTTATTCCTAGAAGAACTGGTAGCAACATTTGTAAAATACAAGAAAACCCTGAAATTTATTAGTACTAGTTATCTTGGAACATCAGGGACCACTAAAACCTATTTCATGTTAATGGATATCCGTATTGCACTAGAGATGTCAATGCAAATCTGGAGTCAATGGGTACAGAAGTCACACGTTGAGAGATCTTTTTCAAAACTCCCCCCTTATCAACCTTTGGTTGCTTTTCCACAATCTTCATCATGCACCTGCAGAGTGCTACCACAAATGAGGATGCCATTGAGCTTTACTACGAAAAAGCCACTCATGAACGGGCAAAATGTATTCACCACCATCATAAACATTATTACAAAACTCGTAAATTTGGAGAAAGTTTGGGGCAACACAATATTCATGTCCTCGTTGGCTATGCGTCTTTTGTGATAACCAGATTTCAAGTCAGTCTTGATGAAGATTTGTTCTCTTCATACTTGGTTAGAAATCTTGTCTTCTTGATTCTTGATGACGATGTTATTGGAGGCTTGACAGCCCATGAAAACTGCTATCGTTACTTCTTGTAGTGTGGATGGTTGGATGAACCATTTGAGAGCTGGCACTTGATTTCATTACGGTCATGATCACTCATCAGAATAACATTTTGTATGGTGATTGGCTCCATGGTTTTAGCTTGATTGGATGATCCACTGTTTTCTTCATAAGGGGGACTTGCAAAGCAGTCTATCTAGAATAACCTTTTCAGATTTTGTAGAAATGGGTGCAAGCTCTTATCGCGTGTGAGAAAACATCCTTGTAAATAATTTCAATAAGTCTGATGAGGCAGGTGACTCAAATCACCACAAAACATTACACATTGTGTATATGCACGTGGATGAGCGGCATGTATACTCTCCTGTGTAGAACTAGCATGCCCACTTTAGTGATATTGGCACAACTGTTTTGTGTCATGTCTCTATATGACCACATGTCAAAAGTATGTAGTTTATTTGTGTTAGATTATGGCATGGAAATGTAACACCGACATTCCTGGTATCTTCTTAAAATGATACCAGGCCACGACAATTTCCATGATGCACAAGAAAATTGTCAATCTTCAGATTGAAAATTTCACTGCGCATCATATGTGCACATCTGAATCCCATTCGTTTTCATTGCAAGAATGTTGCACTAATTCTACGAGAGTGTGGAGCCTGTTTTTGTTCACTACAAGTATGAAACCCATTTGATTTCATTGCAAGTACAAAGCATTGCCACATTCAATGCAAGTCTGGTACATTTGATATTCAATGCAGGTCAACAAGGCTACTTGTAAAGCAAAGAACATTTTCCAATTTCACGACGCAAGTCTGAAACTTGGAAGAAAGAATAACAGGATGGAAATAACACATTTCAGGAGAAAAAAAACCTAAAAAAGAAAACAACATGACCAGAAGGAAATCAATCCCGAAACAATGGGATAAACATAGGAAAGCCACCGAGATGTAGTAAAGCCAAAACTAGTCCACCTGCTTTTGCCATTACTATCCTTGTCATCATCAACACCATCTCTCCACGCCTCATACGTTCCATCGTTTCCCGGTGTCAAATAGCCTAAAGTTCTCCAACTATGCATCATCTTCCACTATTCTAGCATTTTCCTCTTGATGTTATTTTTTTACGTACCTATACATCCTCCTTCAACTGAGGGACGATATAACTATGACAGTAGATGGAGAACTTGAGAAGAATCCTTTGGTTGATCCATGGTTTCATCGAAAGGAGGTTTTCCACGTTAAAATGATGGAGCACACCAAAATTAAGGAAGAATATGGCAGGTTGTTATGTTCATAATGTTTCAGGCTTAATCATTCATATGATTGAGGGATAGAGTATGCTAGACTTCATCAAAAACCTCTTATTACCACTCCCCATATACTACGGTTCAGGAACCACTAGTTTTTCAAACTTCCAAAACTTTGGAACCGGAACCGTGTTTCTTGTTTTGGAACTGAAAATGCGGTCGTGAATGTAGGAAGCAAAGAGCCTTTGTGCACCCTTAGTTGACACCGCGTGCGTTGAAGCATCAATGTGCTCACATCGTTATTTTGCAAAAAACTACAAACTCACAAAACAGGGGTTTGTAATTCTTTGGGATTGGTGTAGTAGAAGCTCCGTGTTTTCCAGTTCACGAAGGGGGTAATCCAAGACTCATCACATGTTGAAGAGAACATGTTGGACCCCACTGGCCTGGAAGGCCTCCATATGTAAGCAATATCCTTAGTCTTCTATGTAACTAGGGGAAATTTTCCAGAGGGTTTGCAATAAGTTTAGGGGATTTGAACATTCCATTGTGACAAAAAATGAGGTAGGAATGACAGGTGCCAAAGTGAGGCTGGCATTTCTGACGTTTCCACCCTGACCTCCGCGTCATAGTGGAACTCTCTCTCTCTCTCTCTCTCTCTCTCTCTTTCTC
>SZWC01008999.1:91284-111610 GCA_023375785.1 Penium margaritaceum | reverse complement strand
GCACTTACACGCACTTACACGCACTTACACGCACTTACACGCACTTACACGCACTTACACGCACTTACACGCACTTACACGCACTTACACGCACTTACACGCACTTACATGCACTTACACATACTTATACGTACTGACACGAACTCACATGCACTTACACGCACTTACACGAACTTACACACACTTACATGCACTTACACGAACCTATACGAACTTACACACACTTACACATACTTACACACATTTACACACACTTACACACACTTACACGCACTTACACACACTTACACGCACTTGCACACACTTACACGAACTTACACACACTTACACGCACTAACACGCACTTACACGCACTTACACGCACTTATACAAACTTACACGCACTGGCATGCAGTGGCACGCACTTAGATGCACTAACACGCACTTACATGCACTTACACGTTCTTACACGCACTTACATACACTTACACGCACTTATACGCACTTACACGCACATACACACACTTACACCAACGTACACGTACTTATACGCACTTACACGTACTTACACCTACTCACACGAACTCACACGCACTTACACGTACTTACACACACTTACACGTACTTACACGAACTTATACGAAATTACACGCACTTACACACAATTACACACACGTACACGCACTTACACGCATTTACACACACTTACACGCACTTACACAAAGGTATACGTACTTACACATACTTACACAAACTTACACGTACTTACACACACTTGCACGCACATACATGTACCCACACGAACTTACACGCACTTACATGCACTTACACGCACTTACACGTACTTACACGTACTTACACGTACTTACACGCACTTGCACGCACTAACATGCACTTACACATACTTACACGCACTTACACAAACTTACACGCACTTACACGAACTTACACGCACTTATACGCACATAACATGCAGTTACATGTACTTATACGTACTTACATGTACTTACACACACTTACACGTACTTAAACGGACTGACATGCATTTACTCGCACTTACACGCACTCACACGCACTTATACACACTGACACGTACTTACACGCACTTACACGCATTTACACGTACTTACACGCACTTATACGCACTTAAACTCACTTACACGCACTTACACAAACTTACACGCACTTACACGTACTTACACCTACTTACACGCACTTACACGCACTCACACACACTTACACGTACTTACATGTACTTACATGAACTCACACAAACTTACACGCACTTACACACACTTACACACACTTACACGCACTTACACACACTTACACATATTTACACGCACTTACACGTACTTACACGCACATACATGCACTTACACGCAGTTACACGCACTTACACGCCCTTACACGCACTTACACGTACATACACGCACTTACATGCACTTACACGAACTTACACGCACTGGCACGCACTGGCACACACTGGTACACACTTACACGCACTTACACGCACTTACATGCACTTACACGCACTTACACGTACTTGTACACACTTACACGCACTTACACACACTTACACACACTTACACGTACTTACACGTACTTACATGAACTCATACGAACTTAAACACACTTACACACACTTACACACACTTACACGCACTTACACATACTTAACATATTTACACGCACTTACACGTACTTACACGCACTTACATGCACTTACACGCACTTACACGCACTTACACGCCCTTACACGCACTTACACATACATACACACATTTACACGCACTCAAACGAACTTACACGCACTGGCACGCACTGGCACACACTGGTACACACTTACACGCACTTACACGTACTTACACACACTTACACGTACTTAGACGCACTTATACGTACTTACACGCACTTACACACACTTACACACACTTACATGCACTTGCACATACTTACACGTACTTACACGTACTTGCACGAACTTACACGCACTTACACGCACTTACACACACTTAGACACTCTTACACCTACTAACACGCACTAACACGCACTTACATACACTTACACGTAATGACACAAACTCAAACGCACTTACACACACTTACACAAACTTACACGCACGAACACAAACTTACACGAACTTACACGAACTTACACGCACTTAGACGCACTTACACACACTTACACGCACTTGTAGGCACTTACACGTACTTACAAGTACATACACAAACGTACACATACTTACACGCAATCACACACACTTACACGAACTTACATGGACTTACACGTACTTACACACACTCACACGCACTTACACGTACTTACACGCACTTACATGCACTTACAAGTACTTATAGACCTTTACACGCACTTACACGCACTTATACGTACTTACAAGCACTTACACAAACTTACACACACTTACATGCACTTACACGTACTTACACGCACTAACACGAACTCACACGCACTAACACGCACTTACACGAACTTACACATACTTACACGCACTTATAGGAACTTATAGGAACGTACACACATTTACACGCACTCACACACACTTATATGCACTTATACGCACTTACATGCACCTACACGTACTTACACACACTTACACGTACTTATACGTACTTAGATGCACTTACACGCACTTATACGCACTTACACAAACTTACACACACTTACACGCACTTACACAAACTTACACGCAATGGCACATACTGGCACGCACTTATATGCACTTACACACACTTCCACGCACTTACACACACTTACACGCACTTACACACACTTACACGCACTTGCACACACTTACACGCACTTATACGTTCTTACACAAACTTACACACAATTACACGCACTTATACGCACTTACACGCACTTACATGCACTTACACGCACTTACATGAACTTCTATGCACTTACACACACTTACACGCACTTCCACGTACTTACACGCACTTTCACACACTAACACGCACGTTCACATACTTACACGCACTTACACGCACTTACATGCACTTACACGCAATTACACGCACTTACACGCATGTATACGCACTGACATAAACTTACACAGACTTACACACACTTACACGCACTGACACGTACTTACACAAATGTACATGCATTTACACGTACTTATACAAACTTACACACACTTAGATGCACTTACACACACTCACACGCACTCACACACACTTACACATACTCACACGCACTTACACGCACTTACACAGACTTACACGCACTTACACACACTTACACGCACTGACACAAACTCACACGCACTTACACGTACTTACACACACTTGCACGTACTTACACGACCTTACACAAACTTACACGCAATTACACACACATACACGCACTTACACGCACTTACACGCACTTACGTGCACTTACATGAACGTACACGTACTTACACGCACGTATACAAACTTACACGTACTTACGTACACTTACACGCACTTACATGCACTCACACGAACTTACACACACTTACATGTACTTACACGCACTTACACGTACTTACACACACTTACACGTACTTACACGTACTTACATGAACTTACACGCACTTACACGCACTTAACATGCATTTACATGAACTTATACGCGCTTACATGCACTTACACACACTTACACGTACTTAAACGCACTGACACCCATTTACTCGCACTTACATGCACTTACACGTACTTTCACACACTGACACACACTAACACGCACTTACACACACTTACATGCACTTACATGCACTTACACACACTAACACGCACTTACACAAACTAACACGCACTTACACGCACTGATACGCACTTGCACGTACCTATACGCACTTACCCGAACTTACATGCACTTACACGCATTTACACGCACTTACATGCACTTACACGTACTTACACACACATACACACACATACACACACTTACACACAGTTACACGCACTTACATACAGTTAAACGCACTTACATGTACTTTCACGCACTTACACACACTTACACGTACTTACATGTACTTATACGTACTAACACACACTTACACACACTTACATGCACTTACACGCACTCACACGTACTTATTCAAACTTACATACACTTACACATTCTTAAACGTACTTACACGCACTTTCGCAAACTTACACAAACTTACACACACTTACACACCCTTATACGCACTAACACACACATACACGCACTTACACGCACTTATACGCACTTACACACACTTACACGCCCTTACACGCACTGACACATACTTACACATACTTACACATACTTACACGCACTTACACGCACTAACACATACTTACACATACTTACACGCAATTATACGAACTGACACGCACTTACACGCACTTACATGCATTTACATGCACTTACACGCACTTACATGTGCTTGCATGCACTTATATATACTTACACGCACTTACACGCACTTACAATCACTTACATGCACTTACGCGCACTTATACGCACTTACACGTACTTACATTCACTTACACAAACTTACACACATTGACACGTACTCATACGCACTTACACGCACTTACACACACTTACACACACGTACACGCACTCACACACACTTACACGCACTTACACGCACTTGCACGCACTTACACGCACTTACATATACTTACACGCACTTACACACACTTACACGCACTTACATACACTTACACAAACTTACACATACATACACATACTTACACATACTTACACAAACGTATACACACTTACACGCACTTACACGCACTTACATGCACTTACATGAACGTACACACACTTACATGCACTTACACGGACTTACACGCACTTACACATACTTACACACACTTACACGCACTTACACGCACTCACACACACTCACACGTACTTACACGCACTTACACGCACTTACACGCAGTTACACACACTTACATGCACTGACACAAACTCACACACACTTTCACGCACTTACACAAACATACACATACTTACATGCACTTACACAAACTTACACGCACTTACATGAACGTATATGCACTTACACACACTAGCACGCACTTACACGTACTTACACACACTTACACGCTCTTACACACACTTACACGTACTTACACGCACTTACACGCACTTACACGCACTGGTACACACTTACACGAACTTACACGCAATTACACACACTTTCACGCACTTACACGTACTTACACGCACTTACACATACTTACACACACTTACACGCACTAACACGCACTTACACGCACTTGCACTTACACGTACTAACAGGCACTTACGCATACTTACACACACTTACACGAACTTACACATACTTACATACACTTACACACACTTACACGTAATTACACGCGATTACACGTACTTACACGCACTTGCATGCACTTGTACATACTTACACGTACTTACACGCACTTACACGCACTTACACACACTTACACGCACTTACACGCACTTACACACACTTACACGTACTTACACGCACTTACACCTTCTTTTACACACTTACACGCACTTACACACACACGAACTTACAAGCATATACACGCATGTATACACACTTACACGCACTTACACGTACTTATACGCACTTAAACAAACTTACAATCGCTTACACGCGCTTACACGCACTTACACGCACATACACGTACTTACACATACTTACACGCACTTACACGTACTTACATGCACTTACACGAACTTACACGTGCTTACACATACTTACACGTACGTACACGCACTTACACGTACTTACACGCACTTCCAAACACATACACGCACTTACACGCACTTACACGCACTTACACGCACTTACACACACATACACGTACTTACACGCACTTAGACGCACTTACACGTACTAACACACACTTATACGCACTTACGGGCACTTACACACACTTAAACGTATTTACACGTACTTACACGCACTTACACGTAATTACATGCACTTACACACACTTGCACGCACTTACACGCACTTACATGCACTTACACGGACGTATACGCACTTACACATACTTACACGCACTTACACGTACTTACACGTACTTACACGCACTTACACACACGTACATGCACTTACACATACTTACACGCACTTACATGCACTTGCACGTACTCACACACACTTACACGCACTTGCATGCACTTGCACACAGTTACACGCAATTACAGGCACTTACACACACTTACACACACTTAAACGAACTTACCATTGCTTACACGCCCTTACATGCGCTTACACGCACTTACACGCACTTACACACACTTACACGAACGTACACGCACTTACACGTACTTACATGAACTTACATGCACTTATACACACTTACACGCACTTACACACACTCACTAGCACTTACACGCACTGACACGCACTTACACGCACTTACATGCACTTACTCGCACTTATACGCACTGACACAAACTCACAGGCACTTACACGCACTCACACGCACATACACACAATTACACGTACTGACACGAACTTACACGAACTTACACGTGCTTACACGCTCTTACATACACGTACACACACTTACACGCACTTACACGCACGTACACAAACGTACACACACTTACATGCACTTACACACACTTACACGTACTTACACGCACTTATATGCACTTACACGTACTTATACGTACTTACATGTACTTACACGCACTTACACGCACTTACACGCACTTACACATACATACACGCACTTACACGCACTGACACAAACTCACATGCACTTACACGCACTTATACGAACTTACATACACTTATACACACTTTACATGAACTTACACGCACTTATGCACACTTACACACACTTGTACACACTTACACGCACTTACACACACACGTACACAAACTTACATGTACTTGCACACACTTACATGCACTTACACACACTTACACGCACTTACACGCTCTTACACACACTTACACGCACTTATACGTACTTCGACACACTTACACATACTTACACGCACTTACACTCACTTACACAAACTTACACACACTTCCACGTACTTCCACACACTTACACAAACGTACACACACTTACACGCACTTATACAAACTTACACGCACTTACACGCACTCACACGCACTCACATTCACTTACACACACTTACAGGCACTTACACGCAAGTACACGCACTTACACGCACTTACATGCACTGACACAAAGTCACACGCACTTTCATGCACTTACATGAACATACACACACTTACAAGCACTTATACAAACTTACACGAACTAACACGCACTTACACGCTCTTATATACACTTACACGTACTTCCATGCACTTACACGCACTTACACGCATTTACACGCACTTACACGCACTTACACGCACTTACATACACTTAAATGCACTTACACACACTTACACGCATTTACATACACTTACACGCACTTACACACACTTACACGCAATTTCACGCACTTACATGAACATACACGCACTTACACGCACTTACACGCACTTACACTCACTTACATGTACTTGCATGCACTTACACGCACATACACGTACTTACACGCACTTACACATACTTATACGTACTTACACGCACTTACACGCACTTATAGAAACTTACATACACTTACACGCACTTACACTCCCTTACACTCACTTACACGCATGTACGCGCACGTATACGCACTTACACACACTTACACGCACTTACATGAACTTACACGAACTTACACACACTTACATGCACTTACATACACTTACACGCACTTACATGCACTTACAGGCACTTACACACACATACACATACTTACACGAACTAACACATACTTACACGCACTTACACGCCCTTACATGCACTTACACGCACTTACACGCGCTAACACACACTTACATGTACTTACACACACTTGCGCAAACTTACACGCACTTACACGCACTTACACGTCCTTACATGCACTTACACACACTTACACACACTTACACATACTTACACACACTTACACACACTTACACACACTTACACGTACTTACACATACGTACACGCACTTACACGCACTTACACGCACATACATGCACTTACACGCACTTACACGCACTTACACGCACCTACACATACTTACACATCCTTATACACACTTACATGCACTTACATGCACTAACACAGACTTACATGCACTTACACGCACTTACACGCACTTACACGCACTTACACAAACTTACACGCATTGACACGCACTTACACGTACTTACACGCACTTACACGCACTTACACATACTTACACGTACTCACACACACTTACAGGTACTTACACATTCTTGCGCGCACTCACACGCACTTACATACACTTACACACACTTACACGTACTTACACACACTTACACACACTTACACGTACTTACACATACTTACACGTACTTACACACACTTACACAAACTTTCACGTACTTACACACAATTACACACACTTACACAAACGTACACATACTTACACGCACTTACATGCACTGATACGTACTTACATATACTTACACACACTTACACAAACTTACATGCAATTACACACACTTACACGCACTTACACGCACTTACACATACTTATGCGCACTTATACGCACATACACACACTTACACGCACTTACACACACTTACACTCACTTACACTCACTTACATGCACTTATACGTACTTACACACACTTACACGCACTTCCATGCACTTACACACACTTACACGAACGTACACGAGCGTACAGACACTTACACGCATTTACATGCACTTACACGTACCTACACGCACTTACTCGCACTTACACAAACGTACATGCATTTAAATGCACTTACACACACTTAGACGCACATACACGAACGTACAAACACATACACGTACTTACACGAACTTACACACACTTACACGCACTTGCACGCACTTACACACACTCACACACACACACACGCACTCACACGCACTCACACGCACTTACACGCACTTACACGTACTTACACGCAATGACATGCACTTACACACACTTACATACACTGACACAAACTCACACGCACTTTCACGCACTTACACAAACGTACACACACTTACACGCACTTACACGCACTTACACGCACTTACACGTACTTACACGCATTTACACGTACTTACACACACTTACACGCATGTATACGCACTTAAACGCACTTACACAAACTTACACAAACTTACACGCACTTACACGCACTTACACACACTTACACACACTTACACGCACTTACACGCACTTACACGCACTTACACGTACTTACACGCATTTACACGTACTTACACACACTTACACGCATGTATACGCACTTAAACGCACTTACACACACTTACACGCACTTACAAATACTTACACACACTTATACGTACTTACACGCACTTGCACAAACTTATACGCACATACATGCACTTACACGCACTTACACGTACTTACATATACTTACACGTACTTACACGCACTTACACACACTTACACGCACTTACAGGAACTTACACGCACCTACACGCACTTACACGCACTTACATGCACTTACACACACTCTTGCACATACTTATACGCACATACATGCACTTACACGCACTTACACGTACTTACATATACTTACACGTACTTACACGCACTTACACACACTTACACGCACTTACACGCACTTACACGCACTTACACGCACTTACACGCACGTACACATACTTACACGCACTTACACGCACTTACACGCACGTACACATACTTACACGCACTTACACGCACTTACACGTACTTACACGCATTTACACGTACTTACACACACTTACACGCACTTACACGAACTTACACGCACCTACACGCACTTACACGCACTTACATGCACTTACACACACTCTTGCACATACTTATACGCACATACATGCACTTACACGCACTTACACGTACTTACATATACTTACACGTACTTACACGCATTTACACACACTTACACGAACTTACAGGAACTTACACGCACTTACACGCACTTACATGCACTTACACACACTCACACGTACTTATTCAAACTTACACGTACTTACACACACTTACTCGCACTTACATGCACTTACACAAACTTACACGCACTTATACGCACTTACACGCCCGTACACGCACTTACACCCACTTACACGTACTTACATGCACTTACACACACTTACACACACTTACACGCACTTACACGCACTTACACGCACTTACACACACTTACACGCACTTACACGCACTTACTTGTACTTACACGTACTTACATACACTTACACGCACTAACACGCACTTACACATACTTACACGCAATTACACAAACTTACACGTACTTACACGCACTTACACGCACTTACACGCACTTACACGCACTTACACGCACTTACACATACTTACACGCAATTACACAAACTTACACGTACTTACACGCACTTACACGCACTTACACGCACTTACACGCACTTACACGCACTTATATGTACTTGCATGCACTTACACGCACTTACACGTACTTACACATACTTCCACGCAGTTACACGCACTTACACACACTTTCATGCACTTATACGCACTTATACGTACTTACACGCACTTACACGCACTTATACGCACTTACACAAACTTACACGCATTGACACGCACTTACACACACTTACATGCACTTACACGCACTTACATGCACTTACACACACTTACATGCACTCACATACACTTATACGCACTTACATGCACTTACATAGACCTACACGCACTTACATGCACTTATACACACTTACATGTACTTACACGCACTTACACGCACGTACATATACTTACACGCACTTACACAAACTTATACGCACCTACACGCACTTACACGCACTTACACGAACGTACACACACTTACACACACTTACACGAACGTACACACACTTACACACATTTACATGAACTTACACGAACTTACACATACTTACACGCACTTACACGCACTTACACGCAGTCAAATGCACTCAAACGCACTTACACGTACTTACACGTACTTACACGTACTTACACGCAGTTACACACACTTACATGCACTGACACGAACTCACACACACTTTCACGCACTTACACACACGTACACATACTTACACACACTTACACAAACTTACACGCACTCACACAAACTTACACGTACTTACACACACTTACACGCACTTACACGCACTTACACGTACTTACACGCCCTTACACGCACTTACACGCACTTACACGCACTTACATGCACTTACACACACTTGCACGCACTTAACCGCACTTACACGCACTTACAGGCACTTACACGTACTTACACGCATTGGCATACACAGGCACGCACTTACACGCACTTACACGCACTTACACGCACTTACACGCACTTCCACGCACTTACACGCACTAAAATGCACTTACACATACTTACACACACTTACACGCACTTACACGCACTTACACGTACTTACACGCACTTACACGCACTTACATGCACTTACACACACTTGCACGCACTTACCCGCACTTACACGCACTTACAGGCACTTACACGTACTTACACGCATTGGCATACACAGGCACGCACTTACACGCACTTACACGCACTTACACGCACTTACACGCACTTCCACGCACTTACACGCACTAAAATGCACTTACACATACTTACACACACTTACACGCACTTACACGCACTTACACGTACTTACATGCACTTACACACACTAACACGCACTTACACATACTTACACGTACTTACACAAACTTACACGCACTTACACACACTTACACATACTTACACGCACTTACACATACTTACACGCACTTACACGCACTTACACCCACTTATATGCACTTACACGCACTTACACGCACTTACACGAACTTACAAGCATATACATCGCACTTATACACACTTACACACACTTATACGAAGTTACACTCACGTACACGTACTTACTCGCACTTACATGCACTTACATGCACTCACACGCACTCACACGCACTTACACGCACTTACACGCACTTACACGCAGTTATACGCAGTTACATTCACTGACACCAACTCACACAAACTTTCACGCACTTACACAAACGTACACATACTTACACGCACTTACACAAACTTACACTCACTTACACGAACTTACACGCACTTACACACTCTTACACGCACTTACACACACTTACACGCACTTACACGCACTTACACGCACTTACACGCACTTGCGTGCACTTGCATACACTTACACGCACTTACACGCAATTACACGCACTTACACGCACTCACACACACTTACACGCACTTACACGCACTTACATGTACTTACACCCACTTACACGCACTTACACACACTTACACGCACTTACACACACTTACACTCACTTACACTCACTTACACGCACTTACACGTACTTAAACGCACTTACGCGCACTTACACGCACTTACACGCACTTACACAAACTTACATGCATTTAAATGCACTTACACGCATTTAGACGCACATACACGAACGTACACACACATACACATACTTACACGAACTTACATGCACTTACACATACTTACACGCACTTACACACACTCCCACGCACTCACACACACTCACACGCACTCACACACACTTACATGCACTTACACGTACTTACACGCAATGACACGCACTTACACACACTTCCACACACTGATACGAACTCACACGCACTTTCACGCACTTACACAAACGTACACATACTTACACGCACTTACATGAACTTACACGAACTTGAACACACTTACACGCACTTACACACACTTACACGTACTTACACGCACTTACAGGCACTTACACGCACTTACACGCACTTACCCGCATTTACACGTACTTACACGCACTTACACGCATGTACACGCACTTAAACGTACTTACACGTACTTACACCCATGTACACATACTTACACGTACTTATACACACTTGCACACACTTACACGCACATACATGCACTTACACGTACTTACACACACTTACATTTACTTACACGAACTTACACACACTTACACACACTTACATGCACTTACACGCACTTACACTCACTTACACTCGCTTACATGCACTTATACGTACTTACACGCACTTACACGCACTGACATCTACTTACACGTACTTACACGAACTTACACAAACTTACACGCACTTACATGTACTTACATGTACTTACACGCACTTACACACACTTACACACACTTACATGCACTTACACGCTCTCACACGTACTTATTCGAACTTACATACACTTACACATACTTATACGCACTTACACGCACTTACGCAAACTTACATGCACTTACACACACTTACATGCCCTTATACGTACTTACACGCACTTACACGCACTTACACACACTTACACGCACTTACATGAACTTACACGCACTTACACACACTTACACGCACTTACACGCACTTACACGCACTTACACACACTTACACGTACTTACACGCACTTACACGCACTTATACGTACTTACACATACTTACACGCACTTACACACACTAACACGCACTTACACATACTTACACGGAATTGTACAAACTTACACGCACTTACACACACTTACATGCACTTACACGCACTTACACACGCTTACACGTACTTGCATGCACTTACACATACTTACACGCACTTACACATACTTGCACGTACTTACACGCACTTACACGCACTTACATGCACTTACATGCACTTACATGCACTTACACGCACTTATACGCACTTACATGTACTTACACGCACTTATACAAACTTACACACATTGACACGTACTCACACACACTTACACGCACTTACACACACTTTCACACACTTACACGCACTCATACACACTTACACGCACTTACACGCACTTGCACGCACTTACACGCACTTATATATACTTACACGCACTTACACGCACTTACATACACTTACACACACTTACACGCACTTACACGTACATACACGTACTTACACGTACTTACACAAGCTTATACGCACTTACACGCACTTACACGCACTTACACGCACTTACACGAGCGTACACACACTTACATGCACTTACACGGACTTACACGCACTTACACATACTTACACGCACTTACACGCACTTATACGCACTCACACGCACTCACACGCACTTACACGCACTTACACGCACTTACACGCAGTTACACATACTTACACGCACTGACACAAACTCACACACACTTTCACGCACTTACACAAACATACACATACTTACACGCACTTATACGAACTTACACGCACTTACATGAATGTATACGCACTTTCACACACTAGCACGCACTTACACATACTTACACACACTTACACGCTCTTACACACACCTACACGAACTTACACGGACTTACATGCACTGGTACGCACTTACACGCACTTACACGCACTTGCACGCACTTTCACGCACTTACACACTTACACATACTTACACACACTTACACGCACTAACACGCAGTTACACGTACTTACACACACTTACACGCACTTACACGCACTTACACGCACTTACACACACTTACACGTACTTACACGTAGTTACACCCACTTTTACGCACTTACACGCACTTACACACACACGAACTTACAAGCATATACACGCACGTATACACACTTACACGCACTTACACGTACTTATACGCACTTAAATGAACTTACAATCGCATACACACGCTTACACGCACTTACACGCACTTACACGTACTTACACATACTTACACGCACTTACACGTACTTACAGGCACTTACACGAACGTACACGTGCTTACACGTACTTACACGTACGTACACGCACTTACACGTACTTACACGCACTTACATACACATACACGCACTTACACACACTTACACGCACTTACACGCACTTAAACACACATACACGTACTTACACGCATTTAGACGCACTTACACGTACTAACACGCACTTATACGCACTTACACGCACTTACACACACTTAAACGTAATTACACGTACTTACACGCACTTACACGCAATTACATGCACTTACACACACTTACACGCACTTACTCGCACGTACATGCACTTACACGCACGTATACACACTTACAAGCACTTACACACACTTACACGTACTTACACGTACTTACACGCACTTACACGTACGTACATGCACCTACACACACTAACACGCACTTACACATACTTGCACGCACTTACACCAGCTTACACACACTTACACATACTTACACGCACTTACATGCACTTGCACGTACTTACACGCACTTACACGCACTTGCATGCACTTGCACACACTTACACGCAATAACAGGCACTTACATGCACTTACACACACTTAAAAGAACTTACCATTGCTTACACGCCCTTATACGCGCATACACGCACTTACACGCACTTACACACACTTACACGAACGTACACACACTTACACGTACTTACACGAACTTACATGCACTTGTACACACTTATACGCACTTACACACACTCACAAGCACTTACACGCACTTACACGCACTTACACGCACTTACATGCACTTACTCGCACTTACACGCACTGACACGAACTCACACGCACTTACACGCACTCACACGCACATACACACAATTACACGTACTGACACAAACTTACACGAACTTACACGCACTTACACACACTTACATACACGTACACACACTTACACGCACTTACACGCACGTACACAAAAGTACACACACTTACATGCACTTACATGCACTTACACGCACTTACACGTACTTACACGCACTTATATGCATTTACATGTACTTATACGCACTTACATGTACTTACACGCACTTACACACACTTACACGCACTTACACATACATACACGCACTTACACGCACTGATACAAACTCACACGTACTTACACGCACTTACACGAACTTACACATACTTAGACACACTTTACACAAACTTACACGCACTTACGCGCACTTACACACACTTGCATGTACTTACACGCACTTACACACACTTACACACACTTATATGTACTTACACACACTTACACGTACTTACACAAACTTACACGCACTTACACGTACTTACACACACTTACACCAACGTACACAAACTTACATGTACTTACACACACTTACATGCACTTACACGCACTTACACGCACTTACACACACTTACACACACTTACACACACTTACACATACTTCCACACACTTACATGTACTTACACGCACTTACACGTACTTACACAAACTTACACGCACTTACACATACTTACGCACACTTACACAAACGTACACACACTTACACGCACTTATACAAACTTACACGCACTTACACGCAATTACACGCACTTACATGCACTCACACGCACTCACACACACTTACACGTACTTACACACACTTACACGCAAGTACACGCACTTACACGCACTTACATGCACTGACACAAACTCACACGCACTTTCATGCACTTACATGAACATACACACACTTACAAGCACTTATACAAACTTACACGAACTAACACGCACTTACACGCTCTTACATACACTTACACGTACTTACACGCACTTACACGCACTTACACGCACTTACACGCATTTACACGCACTTACACGCACTTACACACACTTAAATGCACTTGTACACACTTACACACATTTACATACACTTACACGCACTTACACACACTTACACACACTTTCACGCACTTACATGCACATACACAAACTTACACGCACTTCCACGCACTTACATGCACTTACTCGCACTTACACGCACTGACACGAACTCACACGCACTTACACGCACTCACACGCACATACACACAATTACACGTACTGACACGAACTTACACAAACTTACACGCACTTAGACACACTTACATACACGTACACACACTTACACGCACTTACTCGCACGTACACAAAAGTACACACACTTACATGCACTTACACGCACTTACACGTACTTACACGCACTTATATGCATTTACACGTACTTATACGCACTTACATGTACTTACACGCACTTACACGCACTTATACGCACTTACACATACATACACGCACTTACACGCACTGATACAAACTCACACATACTTACACGCACTTACACGAACTTACACATACTTACACACACTTTACACAAACTTACACGCACTTACGCGCACTTACACACACTTGCATGTACTTACACGCACTTACACGCACTTACACACACTTACATGTACTTACACGCACTTACACGTACTTACACAAACTTACACGCACTTACACGTACTTACACACACTTACACAAACGTACAGAAACTTACATGTACTTACACACACTTACATACACTTACACGCACTTACACGCACTTACACACACTTACACACACTTACACACACTTACACATTCTTCCACACACTTACATGTACTTACACGCACTTACACATACTTACACAAACTTACACGCACTTACACGTACTTGCACACACTTACACAAACGTACACACACTTACACGCACTTATATAAACTTACACGCACTTACACGCAATTACACGCACTAACATGCACTCACACGCACTCACACACACTTACACGTACTTACACACACTTACACGCAAGTACACGCACTTACACGCACTTACATGCACTGACACAAACTCACACGCACTTTCATGTACTTACATGAACATACACACACTTACAAGCACTTGTACAAACTTACACGAACTAACACGCACTTACACACTCTTACATACACTTACACGTACTTACATGCACTTACACGCACTTACACACACTTACACGCATTTACACGCACTTACACACACTTACACGCACTTACACACACTTAAATGCACTTACACACACTTACACACATTTACATACACTTACACGCACTTACACACACTTACACACACTTTCACGCACTTACATGCACATACACGTACTTACACGCACTTACACGTACTTACACACACTTACACGTACTTGCATGCACTTACACGTACATACACATACTTACACGCACTTACACACACTTGTGCGTACTTATACGCACTTACACACAATTATACGTACTTATATACACTTACACGCACTTAAACTCCCTTACACTCACTTACACACATTTTCACACACTTATACGCACTTACACACACTTACACACACTTACATGAACTTACACGAACTTACAAGCACTTACATGCACTTACATACACTTACACGCACTTACACGCACTTACACGCACATACACGCACTTACACGTACTTACACGAACTAACACATACTTACATGCACTTACACGTACTTACATGCACTTACACGCACTTACACACACTTACACACACTTACATGTACTTACACACACTTACGCAAACTTACACACGCTTACACATACTTACACGCCCTTACACGCACTTACACACACTTACACACACTTACACGCACTTACATGCACTTACACACACTTACACGCACTTATACGTACTCACACATACTTACATGCACTTACACGCACTTACATCAAGTTACACGCACGTACAAGCACTTACACGCACTTACATATACTTAAAAGCACTTACACACACTAACACACACTTACACATACTTATACGCAATTATACAAACTTAAATGCACTTACACGCACTTACACGTACTTACACGCACTTACATACACTTACACATACTTACATGCACTTAGACGCACTTACACGTACTTACACGCACTTACACGCACTTACACGCACTTACACACACTAACAGAAACTCACACGCACTTACACGTACTTATACAAACTTACACACACTTACATGCACTTACACAAACTTACACGCACTTACACACACTTAGACGCACTTATACGCACTTACATGCACTTACACGCACTTACACACACTTGCACATACTTACACGTACTTACACATACTTACACAAACTTACATGTACTTACATGCACTTACACGCACTTACACATACTTACACGTACTTACACACACTTACACGTACTTACACGCACTTCCACACACTTACACGCACTTACACGCACTTAGACGCACTTACACGAACTTACACGCACTTACATGCGCTTACACGCACTTATACACACTTACACAAAAGTACACACACTTATATGCACTTATACAAACTTACACGCACTTACACGCAATTACACGCACTTACACACACTCCCACGCACTCACACACACTTACACGCACTTACACGCACTTACACACAAGTACACGTACTTACACGCACTTACATGCACTGACACGAACTCACACGTACTTTCATGCACTTACATGAACGTACACACTCTTACAAGTACTTACACGAAATTAGACAAACTAACACGTACTTATATGCTCTTACATACACTTACACGTACTTACATGTACTTACACACACTTACACGCACTTACACGCACTTACACACATTTCCACACACTTACACGGACTTACTCGCACTTACACACACTTAAACACACTTACACGCACTTACACGCACTCACATACACTTACACGCACTTACACACACTTACACGTACTTACACGCACTTACACGCACTTACACACACTTAAACACACTTACACGCACTTACACGCACTCACATACACTTACACGCACTTACACACACTTACACGTACTTTCACGCACTTACATGCACATACACGCACTTGCACGTACTTACACACACTTACACGCACTTACACGTACTTGCACGCACTTACACGCACATACATGCGCTTACACGCACTTACACACACTTACACGTACTTACACGCACTTACACGCACTTACATGAACTTACACGAACTTACACGTACTGACATTCACTTACACACACTTATACGTACTTACACGTACTTACACGCACTTACACACACTTTTACGCACTTACACAAACTTACACGCACTTACACACACTTACACACACTTACATGCACTTACACATACTTACACGCACTTACACACACTGACACGCACTTACACGTACTTACGCAAACTTACATGCACTTACTCGCACTTATACGCACTTACATCACTTACACGTACTTACACGTACTTACACACACTAACACACACTTACACATACGTATACACAATTATACAAACTTACATGTACTTACACGCACTTACACGCACTTACACACACTTACATGCACTTACACGCACTTGCATGCACTTACACGCACTTACACGCACTTACACACACTTACATGCACTTACATGCACTTACACGCACTTACACGTACTTACACGCACTTACACGCACTTACACACACTTACACGCACTTACACGCACTTACACGCACTTACACGTACTTACACGCACTTACACGCACTTACAC